>JAGSMT010000284.1:0-188339 GCA_029286875.1 Lamproptera curius
ACTTCTGCTCCATTAGGCGATTTTGGCAGTTACCCACCATGCTGGTCCAATGCAACCTTTTTTAATTTCTTAATAATTTAATTCTGAACATTTACTGGGATTTTGTTGTAAAAACATTTTCCCATAATAGACATACTTATTCTTTGCGATCCAGTTGCTGGAAGAATTAAATTATGTTAGGTCCTTGTATCTATGTCGTGTGCACCACAATATCTTAGAAAACCATGTCTATTTTTTGCCTAAACAATAAATTTTCGACGATTAGTTCTCAATTGTATTGAGAACTAATGGTTGGTATTTTAGTTTCTATAATCAACTTTCTTAGTGATCCTTTGTGGTTATATATATATATATATTTCTGTTACTTCTGTCTATCTTCTCTTAGTTTACCATATTAATAAGTTATTTTTACTTACTACACTATTATTAAAACTAAAACCTTATACCTATATACTTAAAAGTTATAAATAAAATAGAGTGACCTCAGAGAGGTGTGCATTAGAGGAGGTCTATGTACAGCGGTGGACTAACACAGGCTGATGAAGGTTATGATAAAATAAAATAATCATTGTACTTTGCAATAATGCCATAGCTATTTATTTCGTACTGCCTCCGTAGCCTAGTGGTATAGGCGTGTGCTTTAGAATCCGGAGGTCTTGGGTTCGAATCCTGCGGGGACTCAACAAATTTTCATTGTTGTTTCCTAGTTGGTTAGGGCAATTTGGGCCGATCACCCATTTGTCTGAAAAGTAAGATGATCCATGCGTCGGATGGGCATGTAAAAGTCGGTCCACCCACCAACCCGCATTGGACCAGCGTGGTGGGATACGGTCCAAAAACCCCCTAATGGATAGGGGTGTATTAGGGGAGGCCTATGTCCAGCAGTGGACTATCAAAGGCTGATGATGATGATGATGATTTATTTCATTATTAAATTAAATTTGTAAAAATTTGTATTTAATCTTTGTTGCAGGTCCGCATGAAGCCAATTTTGATGTAAAGCAAATCGTAAAACAGAAAACTTAGATCATGCTTAGAAAAAAATCAAGTGCAACAACTCAAGTGCTCAATATAAGAAGGTGTGTATTAGGTGTGTAAATTACATATGTATGTGTTCTTTACTTATATCATTGCCATGCAGTACTAGCAAATTCACTCACTGACCCACATTAGACCAGAGTGGGAAGATACATTCCAAAAACCCCTTATGGAGAGGGTGTGCATTAAGGGAGGCCTATGTCCAGCGGTGGACAAGCACAGGCTGACTATGATGTTGACTAGCAAATTCAAAAATGTAAAAAGTTAAATTTGCCTAGAACTCTAATATTTTAATGAAATGTATGAAGTTTTAATGTGAGGCAACTGCGGAAGCTGATATGATTAGACATTAACAGATATTTGTTTTGGAAATTAAACAAGACTTTTCTTTTCTTTTCTTGTATGATATGGTGTGAATAATTGTTGATAAACCTCTAGATAAATAAATTAAAACTTTCAAGAAAATTTGTCTACAAACCGAACCATCACTTGTCTATTGTGTGCTGCCTTTAGATAATTATTACGAGGTAACAAACTACCAATTTATTGGCAAACATGCATGTGTTGCAAAAATTAAGAATGTTATTATTGAAAATATATATATAGTATAATAGAAAATGTAGGCTGACTGGTTTTATTTATTTATTTATTTACACTTCTTGTACAAAATGAGTACAATGGCGGACTTAATGCCAAAGGCATTCTCTGCCGATCAACCATTGGGTGGTTAAGAGAATGTTAAGTAGGTCCAATAATAAAAATAATAAAAAGAGAAAACAAGGTTTCATACATAGTCAAGTGTTGAGGGCCGGAGGTCTTTTAAAAAGGATAATCGTTCAAAGTGGGAACGTTTATTCCGTACAAGAGTATGCCTAAGACTAACTTAATATTAATTCAGCTCTAGAGTCTAAACAACAAGACCTCCGTGAAGCGGATGGGCTTATCATTCAACTAGTCCACTCAGCGTCTGGATTCTTAGAATATAGAGCGCTGACACGTAGCGTTGGCAGACGTAACTCCTCCCTCCTTAAGTGCGAAGTTTTCCTTTTCAGGAGAGCTTGAACATCTGCCCTACGTACTATCTTATTATAACATTTCTTATACAATACAAAACACAGTAATACAATGATCAGAACATAGATTATGAGAGTCCATACACTTATTCTACGCACTTCGATGATTGCCCTTTCACTTTCACTAACTTCCGATTCACTAAAACTTTCTTCAAAGCCACTGACAGGATCTGCAGGTCATCCAGGTCGACGCCTTCCAGGTTGACAGGTTTCAAGTACTTCGTCTCTTCAGGTGTGAAGATTGAGGGTAAATTACAATCGGTAACTTAGAATATGTTATGTTTTCTGTAGATATCTGACGAATTTTCAGAACGACGTTTTGAACTCTCACTTCGAGGGTCGTCTAAGGTAAGTATGTAAGTACCTTTAATCTCTTGACGGAAAATTTCGTTGATACACGTTCTCGTAAGTAGCTCCATATTTCTACTATAGAGAATCCATCTGTTAGTATGTAGTGCTTGAACACGGACATTTTCAATGGTGATGGGAATCTGTGTGCATGACGTCACGTTCTCGGCGTACGTCATCAGTCGTGATGCAGGAGTCATGAGTATACTGCAAAGCTCCATCATCAGTGCAAGGAAGCTGGACTCGTCGATTTCTTGACACGGGTGAGGTAAGCGTCTGATCTTCAACCCTTTAGCCAGGAGATATGGGTATTTGGGCAATATGACAAAGTGGAATCACGGGATAATACAGGTATAGGAACTAATTTGTAATAGATATAGAATATCTTTCTCAATCAGAGTATTTCCAAAAGGTAAGTGATTTGTGTTCCTTTAAGTAAGCTTTCAAAGTTATGGACTGCTCTATCTTAATTAAGTTTTCTAAACTAGGAGTAAAAACTAATTTTCCTATTCTACTAATTTTATAAAGTTGGTATAACAACTTATCCGTCTCTATAATAGACTGATGTAAAATTCCTAACTTACTAAAAGATAAACTAGTTTCTATTTCATCAAGCTGAGTACAAATTGTCTGAAAGTTGTGAATAAGTAAATTGTATGCATTAATGAACTGAGTTCTCAAATTTTCCATGTTTGTCACCTCATTAACTTTACTATTAAGAGAAATAAGATTATTATTTAGTACACGTGTAGAGTTGGTCAAAAGTTGTACCATCTCGGTGACCACCGTTAACTTTCTATTATTAAGATTTTGTTGAGACCCAATTTCCTGATCAATTTGTCAAATCTAGTGCATCGTCGTTATCTAGATTTCCGGTTATCATTTTAATAAGTGAACCTAACGGGTTGATTAGACCTCGTTTGACTCGAGCGGTCGGAATGATCTGACTGAATTTATTAACAGTCATATTTTGTATATACTCAACGCTTCTTATATCTATAAACTTATCTGTAACATTACTTCTATCAAACTTATTCTCTACTAACTTATTTAACTCTAAAAGACGTTGAACATTAAACTTTAAATCTTCCCTTAAGGGGGTAACGTCTAATACCCTTACAAGGATCCATTTGTCGTTACTGATTACTGCGACACCATTCTTCACGGGCAGGATTCCAGGATTTTTATTAAGTGCCTGAAGTTGAAGGGCCCGCAGTTGGCTCATCATGGCTATTGCCAGAAGCACGAGGAGGTGCCTGTGAAGGGCGTTTTATATTTTTAATTGGAACTTTAGTATCGCGGTTCTTCGCGTTTATGGGAACTACGTTTCTTACAATTTCATCAGTAACTACGGCCTTTCGATAGCGGGGTTTGTCTTTACTACTTCTTTTGTTAACTTCTTTTGCGAATATTACGTCACCGGGCTCAATTCTAAACTCGGTTTCTCCGCCTCGTTTTTGAATTATTTTTTCCTTACGTTTAATGGCCTGTTCTGACAAATGTTGATATAGAAACTTAGTTCTCTTTGCATGTTCCCTAACTAGCTGTTGCATGTATTGCTTCTCAAAGTCTACGCCAAATGCGTTCCTCGAGTCCGTATGGCCTAGTAAAACTTCAAAGGGGGTCAAACCCGTTGTTGAATGTATAGAGTGGTTATAGGCCATAATGGCATACGTCATTACAGAGGAAGCATCGGTGTACTTCTGCTCATACTTTGCTATTCTATAAATTTCGATAATGGTGCTATGGAATCTCTCTATGAGACCCATTGAATTTGGATTATTAGGGGTTCCAATGTGTAGATCTATTTTGTATAAAACTAATAATTCCTTTAAAAGGGCGTTATTAAATTCAGAACCGGGATCTGCACTAATTCTGCGGGGAACACCATAAAAGGAGAAATACTTAATAAGGGCTCTGACTATCTCTGGGTAGCCCGAGTTAGGGGATCTCGAACAGCTTGGCCAACTTTGCTGAAGGCATCGATGGCTGTCAAATAGTAGCGCCCGTCGATAGAGAAAACATCGATGAAAATTTCCTCTAGCGGCTTTGATTGAGTGTGAGTTAATTGCAATTCTGGTTTGAGAGGTTTCCGATCGTATTTCATACGCTTGCAAACCTCACAGGAATTTATAAAACTTGAAATTGACTGTTCCATGTTATGCCAAAAGTAAGTACGCTTAATGTGAGCTGAAGTTTCCCTGATGCCACGATGGCATGTCTTACCCGTATGGTATTCACTAATTATTTCTTGTTGTTCCTCTTCGTTATCCGTGAAAACTACTCTTTTAGTACATTCAACAAATTGAACTGATTCTTTCTTAAATAAGTATATTACCATTTCGGTAAACTGTTTCCTATGCTGTTCATCTTCAAAGTAAATATAATATTTAGTATTATTTTTAATGTATTCTTTTAGAAACTGTTTTACAAGATCAATTCGATTTAAAGGTAAGTGCACTTCAAGGATCCTTTGTCTTTCTCGTGACAAATCCTTTACTGTTAATCTATCCACAGACCAGAAATAAACTAAAATTTGGTTGGGCTTAGTGTCAATAGCCTCTTGCAATATTGGGATACCCTTAGATTCAGTATCCTGCGCTGAATGCGTCGTTTCAATACTAGAAGATTTTTCAGAAGCAGTTAAAGTCGAACTTGATGGACACGGTATGGAATATGGGGAACCACGTCTTAGCGGGGTATCTGAATCTGAAATAACTATTGTGTCTTCATCGTCCGATAATAAGGATATAGGTGGGTCTGGTTTATCAGAAACTCTCTCTTGATCTTTATTTAATTGCGCTATATCCTTTATTAGCTGTTTTATTTCCTATTTCTATTCTCGTCCGTATCAACATTAGCATCCGTTGACATATTCTCATCTTTGCCTAACGCGTTAGTCCTAATCCGTGAGAGCGCATCTGCGTTACAATTAAGCTTTCCCTTTTTATGAACAATTTCGAAATCATATTCGGATAAACGTAAGCGCCAACGTGTTAATCTACTGTTAGTTTCTTTTAAAGAGTTAAGCCAGGCTAGGGGCTTATGGTCAGTTACGATGATAAATTTCTTACCATAAAGGTAGGGGCGGAAATGCTTAACTGCCCAGATAATGGCTAGTAGTTCCTTTTCCGTTACGCTGTAACGGGTTTCAAGCGTCGTTAAGGGTTCTACTGGCATATGCGACTGGTTTGTCACTACCAATAGGTCCTTGCGACAGGATTGCTCCGAGAGCATATTCTGAAGCGTCAGTTGTTAATACGTAAGTTTTGTCAGGGTCTGGGTATTGTAATATAGGGGCGTTAACGAGTAACTCTTTACACTTTTGGAAGGCTTCTATATATTGGGCATCAGTGACGAGGCATAGACCGCTTCTGTTTCAGTCGAGCTGTCATCGGTTGAGTAATTTTTGCAAAATCTTTTATGAATTTACGATAGTAACCAATCAGACCTAAAAAGCTTTTGATTTCCGTCGTTGTACGGGGCAAGGGGTAATCTAATATGGCTTTAATTTTGTCGTTATTAGGTTTCAAGCCGTCACTCGTTATTGTGTGTCCAAGGTACAGAACTTCCTTTCTGAGGAATTCCGATTTGTCAAGTTGTACTTTCAGGTTAGTCTTCCTAAGTCTGTCAAAAATGGTACGTAATTTTGCTAAATGTTCCTGCAAGCTTGCTGAATAAATAATTATGTCATCTAGATACACAAGGCAGTGAATTCCTTGTAAGCCGCGTAATATGTTGTCAATAGTCCGCTGAAATGTTGCAGGTGCGGTTTTAAGTCCAAAGGGCATTCGAGAAAATTCGTAATGTCCTGAGTTTGTGCTGAACGCGGTTTTTTGTCTATCCTCTTCAGCGACTTCAATTTGGTGATAGCCACTGGCAAGGTCAAGAGTCGAAAAGTAACAGCTGCGTCCTAATTTGTCAAATAGTTCAGTTATATTTGGCAAGGGGTACTTGTCGTCGGTTGTAATTTCGTTCAACTTTCGGTAGTCGATAACAAGTCGGTATTTCTTTTCATTACTAGCATCGGACTTCTTAGGTACTAAGTGCACGGGTGCACTCCAGGGGGAGAAAGAATTTTGAATAATGTTACTTTCTAACATTTTGTCAACTTGTTTGTTAATTTCATCATTAATAACTTGGGGTTGTCTGTAGGGACGTATAAATATGGGGTCTTCGTTCCGAGTACGAATATGGTGTTTGACTTCGTTAGTAAAAGTTAAAGGTAACTTCTCGGAATAAAATATGTCCTTATATTCGAGACAAAGGTTTTGTATAGAGTCTCGTTCTTCAGCGTTCATATGGTCTAAACGAAGCTTTGTTAAATTCTCAGTTAATATGGAATCAACTTCCAAATCGGTTCGGTTGTTTAATTTGTTAACTTTACATTGTGTGCTATTGTATTTAGATACTTTAAAAGGGCTGTGACTGTTAAAATCATTTCTGTGTCTAAAGTATTTTGGATTATAGTTGTTGCATATCCGTTCTCACATCTGACCAAAGCGGTAGGCATCCTGACACCTTCATGAAGCAATTTGTAATTTAATATTGCATCTCCATTACCAAGTCAGTAGGCAACCTAACTCTTTGTTCACAACTGGGGCTATTTTAATTACGTCATTCTTAGGATTGTAAATAATGGGTATAGCAGACGATTGTGTATAGAGCACTTCGTTTTCATATCAATTTTAGCATTCAACTGTTTCAGGAGATCGCTGCCGATAAGTCCGTCATAACAGCTGTCTACGTCATATACTAAAATTTATGTAAGTCAGGGTGTTAAAGTCGGAACAATGGTATGACAAGGACTTCGTCATGTCGACTAGACGCGTGAGTACTAATAACTTCAAACGGTTCATAGTATTTAGAATCAACAAAATATTCATTAGCCTTTTAGGACTAATAAATGAACGTGAACTACCTGTGTCTATCATGAATTTGGAGTTAATTTCTGGTATAACTATGTACGGTAAGTTTGGCGTACTATGTTAAGCTTTATTACTTCGAGGGTTTGCGAAGGCAACCATGTGAAATTTTCCACATTCTGGACATCTGTGTCCTGGGGATCCTGGTCTATCATAGTCGATTCATACGCTTCACCATTGTCAGTCAGTTCTAGGTCGTGTAGTACTCTAGCTCAGATTCTCACCCCTAAGAGTAGCGTTGTCCATGTTGGGTTCGTTTAAGTTATGTAGTTCATTTATTCTAAGTCCCTGAGGTTTCATGAGGGCTGTACGCATGCTAACATCCGCGGACATCTGCGGAGCTAGTCTCTGCGGTGGACGATAACCAAATGGTTGTTGGCCCTGGGTAAATTGTGGGCGATAGCCTAACTGCTGTTGGCCCTGGGCGAAAGGTGGGCGGTAGCCGAACTGTTGCTGGCCCTGGGTGAAAGGTGGGCGATAACCGAATTGTTGTTGGCCCTGGGTGAAAGGTGGGCGATAACCGAATTGTTGTTGGCCCTGTGTGAATGCTGGGCGATAGCCGAACTGTTGTTGAACTAGCGGCTTGTGTCCCACTGGTTGGAGGTTGTGCAGGAGGCACGTTAATTGGCTTGTTAAAGGTATGCCAAATTTAAATTTGTTCTGCGGTAAAGTCACAGGGGCATTTGTATTCAAATTTAAAACCTTGAGGTTTGTCGGCGAAAAGATTCTGACTCACATACACTTTAGGCGGTATCGAAGATCTTAACATCTTATTCTTAGCGTTATACTGGTGCATGAAGTTTGCTTCCTCGAGCACGATGCTCAAGGCATTTTCAAGTGAGCTAGCACCTTTGAGGCGCACAATACGCAGTAAATCCTCTGGCAAGTTATAAAGAAAAACGTTTAATGACATATTGTCGTATATAGTGACTTTACTTTGTCGAAGATTCACATCCTGCGTTAAGTTAACTTTGGCAATTAATTGCTTTTAACATGTTGGATACGGTTACAAAATCTAGAGTAGATTCGCCACTATTCATTTTCAAAGACTCTAATTCTATCGCAATACATTCTTCAGAACGTGGGTCCAAAATGTTGTTCTAAGGCTCCCTTTAATAGAGGCCATGTGTCTAAATCTTGCCGTTCGCTAACAAGCGCGGCGGCTCTGCCTATAAGCTTAGATGTTATAACGTGAAACACGTACAAATCCTGGTGTGGATTATTATCGATTCTGCAGCAACTTATTACATATTCACACTTTCTTATAAAAAAATTTAATAATTGCTCGTCACCGTCGAATTTGGGGATGACGCTAGCAAAGTCCCTAGGGATCTGGGCTATATTCTCCATTTTTATCCTGAATTCTAACACTTTTATCTTATAAATCAACAATTTTCTTCAAATATCACACTATCTTATACTATGTTTAAAAGAAACCACAAACACACTTCAATTTTTGGAAACAGTGCTCAGAATTTTCTAGATACTTATAACTAGTGAAAAGTTGGGCTTAGACTGGAAATAGCGATTTGGGTCTACTCACAGACTGCTCATGTCCCTCGGTGAATCTTAGGCGTGCTCCGGGATGCTCCTTGACGAATTTGTTTGGTTCTGGATTTCCGTTAAACGCAGAAACGTACGACGCGTGATCTGATTTTTAGACTTTTCGCGACGCGGAAATCCTACCGGCTGCGCCAGTCAAGTGTTGAGGGAGCCGGAGGGTCTTTTAAAAAAAGGATAATCGTTCAAAGTGGGAACGTTTATTCCGTACAGAGTATGCCTAAGACTAACTTAATATTAATTCAGCTCTAGAGTCTAAACAACAAGACCTCCGTGAAGCGGATGGGCTTATCATTCAACTCTCCACTCAGCGTCTGGATTCTTAGAATATAGAGCGCTGACACGTAGCGTTGGCAGACGCTAACTACATAAGAATTAGGTAAATATGTTTACAATACAAATATACGTATGTACGTATTGCTATCCTAGATACACATAAATATAATATATATATATATATGAATAATTACAAACTTACATACATAAGTACATAAACATACATACACTCATTTTATATATAGTTATAAATATCAGATTAACACGTTGCGTGCCGTGTGAAAAATTGAATCTGTCCATTAGCGCCATAGGGCCCATCGGTGAGCCTTCCCTACTGTTCCATCCACGCCGCGGTCACCCGTGAGCCAAATGACAGGTTTAGCGAAAACGCTTCCTACAGGCCGAATACTACAGATATCGAACAAAACTCATATGGACGTGAGCCACATGGCCTATGGTGTTAACCGATGTAGCATGGTTTTCAAATCCATTAAATTTTTGTGTTTTATGAAGGTTATTGTAATGACACTAGTGTTGTTCTTATTGTGTTGTTCGTATTACGTATATAATATTATGAGATATTAAATATTATAATAAAATAAAACCATTATAATGAAACATTTATTTAAATTCTGCATATTTTTCTCTTTACCACAAACAAACATACCACTTTAAATGACGTAACAAACTACATTATATATAATTACTTAAGAGTCTATAGTCACATTTATTTATGGCAGCTTTTTCAATATCACATTAATTAGTCTTCTGTTATCACTGAAATAAAAGAAACTTAAAATAATACCTCTTTCTATGTATCTATATATACATAAACTGTAATTATACATATAACTCAAGTCTATAATCACATTATATATGGCACTCCGTCTCAACATCACATTTTAATCAACTATTATTATTGAAATTAAAAGAAAATCTTATTAATATTACCTATTTCTTTTGTATCTATTATGTATTTAACAATAATCAAACATGAATTTTATTAAAACAAGGTAAACAAAGAAATGGGTTAGCTGACAAGATCCCAATATGTAGATACTTTTTTGATTTTGTCTTAGCCTGTTTGCTACCCATGATTGGCACGTTTTCTGCGTAACATTGACGACAGGTTCTTCGGACTTTTCTAGACAAACCCTCTTTCTTTTGCAGGTGTGTTTCTTGTTTTGGTCTTTCTATTACAGGTGCAGTATGTTGTGGGACTGTGCAAAATGTTTTCATTATGGACCTTCGAAATCTACCATTTGTATATTTTATTTGTCACTGATTTATATAAAGTCAGAGCATTAACCATTGCAGTATTAAATAATAAATCAATGGCCAGCTTCTTGTACCATTTGACCGTTTTTCTCAATGGAGACGAGTATGCTGACATTTGATCTGACAGGTCTACTGCGCCTTTGGCTTTGTTGTGAGTCGATTATGATCTGTGGTTTCATGACGACATTACCTCGGCGCTTTCTAACCTTCTAGAATTGCTCTGAGTGTTTGGTTGACAAAACCAACACTTCTCTTTATCTCGCCATTTCATTGCAGTATACCATCTTGACTTTCTCTTGCTATGTACTCTCCTTCTTCAGTTTCGTGCTAATTACTTTTTGGCAGATGTCTCCTGTTCTTTCGAATCGTTCCCACCAAATGCGTTTCGTTATCTAACAAAGTCCTGGCCAATGGGATACTTGTATACCAGTTATCTGTATAAAGTGTGTGGCCTTTATTTAAAGACCACTTAGCAAATCCATAACGACATTGTATGGAGTGGTATTGTTATTTGTCATTTTACCTGCGTAAACATCTACCCTATAAGTATATCCAGGAATACAACATAACTTAAATTCTTTAATGCCATATTTGTGGCGCTTTTCTTATTATATTGTCTAAATATAATCCTGCCACGAAACGGGACAACACTCTCATCGATACATAAGTCTTCGCGGGTGTGTAATGCATCTGGAATTGGTGATTTAATACTTTCAGAAGATAGCGAATACGATGGAGCCGGTCTTCTTTTTGTATCATCGTTTTCAGAAAATGAAGCATCTGCAACATTATCTCAAAGCGATTCCGTGACATTATTGTGCGTGGAAAGGATGACCTATAATATTACTTGTGGACCAATATTCCGGCAACCTGGGAAGTTTTGTTAAGCCCATGAACAGGATTAAACCGAAAAATTGCTTTATTTCGTGAATATTGGGAGGAACCCATTTACGAATCCTTGAATTACGCGTTGCTTCATTTGTGCTAGTAATTTTGTTTAAAGCGAATAAATTAGTTGCGTCAGCAATATCTTGCAGAAGGCTATCAGGCACCATTAGTTGAAAAATTCAGCTGGAGTTGCGTTTTGCATGTAAGCATGGTTAGTAGGCAAACCAGGATGCTCAGTGAAGGTATTACTTTACGTTGGTTACCTTTAGGACTTGACCAAACCCCCGATGGTGGTGTATTACCTGAACAATAATAAAAATATTCTTGAATTAAAATAAATGTAAAAAGTTTATGTAAACTCAACTCAAAGCGTTACATACCTACGTATGCAAAAATAATTACAACAACAAAGTTAAGAAGTACATGTAATACTTACCAATCCTATCGATAATCTCCCTCATTTCGTCGTCACTATCCTCACTTTCCGACAATATAATTCGACGGCATCTTCTTTTTGGTGGCTGAACTTCTTCATCTGAATCTATTTCTAAACTACAGTTCAAAATATTTATCTCGACGTTTTCTAACTGTATTAAATCTTCTTGTGTAAACTCGTAATCATCGAAATCCATTTGGCGGGAGATACGTACAGTAGGTACGCTGTACGTCGAACTCTGTATATTCACCATTCAACGCAGTGCGCGATACTGATGCGAGCGTGCGGCGGCGGGCGCGCGGTGAGCCGTATTGTGACCCGCGGCCCCGCCAACGGAAATACGTTTTCGTTCGTAGAGGCCATGCGGCCACACGTGAGCCTTTGCTATATATTGTAAACTAGACGGTGAAGTCATTGATTTTTATTTTCTATACGAATTAACGCATTTTATAAACTTAGGGGCGAAAATCTGAGTTAAAAAAATTACGGATTTCGTGATTTGGAGCTGGCCTGAACGGAAAGTTATGGAAGGCTCACCGGTGGGTCGTATGGCACGCAACGTGTTAAAATAAAATGAAAGGATCTGTTTCATTGTTGTAATTGACTTAAGAGTATCTTGCTAATTTTCTGTCTTAAACTCATTACGACTTTTAGCCATTCTGATTTCCTGAGGTAACTCATTCCACAAATTCGCCTGTAGGGGAATGATAAATGGAGTGAAGTCAGAACGAGTGAACAGGACATTAGAAGCAGACAATTTACGCTGAGCGAAGGTTTTTGCTGCTGACTTCACATGGATACTGAAAATGCGAGGATATGTAAGCTGGGTAAAGGTGAATTCAGAAAAGAATAGAGGTGGTAGCGCTCGTGAGAGCGTCTTTGGCGAATAGGTAGCCACTGCAATTGAGCACGATAAATCGACACATGGTCAAATTTACGGAGATTGAAAACGAATCGAATGCAGTTATCCAGAAGTCGATCAAGCTTATTGGGTGATCTGCATTCATATTCAGCTAAGATTTTCATATTCAGCTAAGTCAAATTGTGGTGTAATAAAAGGAGTAAACAACTTATTGGAACTTTCGTATACCATTTGGTAACCCATTCAGCTCAGTGCTAGTGACCTTGGCCGTTCGCCAAAGGGTGTGTTTTGATTCCCATCATGTCAAACACTTGTGCGATGAATATAGTGTTTTCTCCTATCTAGGTGTTTGTAGCTATACAATATGTATTTATTTACAAAAGAAAAGTGAGTCTATGTATGTATTGATCATCTAGTGTCCATCAAAGCTTTGCTTAGTTTGGGTCTAGATGATGTTGTATTGTCCAGAAATATTATTATTATTATATGAGTACCACAATATTATCGAAGATAATGAAATCTTTGGAAAAGTTATGTTACTGATATAAATAGAAGTATTCCATAAAGTTGTACAACATCAATCTAAAGTAAATATTTTGTTGTTAGAGTGTGGAATAGATTAGGAGAAACAGGAACAAATGGGATATGTTAGTAAAATTACATATTACAAGAGAGATTCGGAGGTTACTGGCTGTCACAGTAAACATTGATCCTCCTATACAATGTAGTGATGATCTGTGCCAATATGGAGGATGTTCATATATGCAGGCTGTTCAGGATCTAACCTCTCTGCTTTTCACTTGGTATATAATAAGCAGTGGACTAACTATTTCGACTAAAGATTTTTTTTACAGCAATTGGCATTTGTTTATTTTGGTGCTCTTTTTAACAACTCTTTTTCTGGTTGACTTCAGGGATTGAATGTTAGACAGCAGAAGCAGCTTGATTGGAAGTCGTTGAACTAACGTTGATACGTCATACATAGATTAGATCGTGGCTGGGTGTTGCGATGGTCCGTGGTGAAAGTTACAAGGCCTTCATTTTTGATTGTTGCTCAACGGTCGTTAATTTTTCAATTGCTTTGAGATCTTCTTCCATTTTGAATAGGTTGTTGTTGTCAACAGGGTCACCACTTTATGGAGATGGTTGAGGAGGTGAGGTTGATGGTTGAGGAAGAGAATGAAAGTCAAGTTTTAGTTGAAGAAACGTTCTTGGGAAGATGGTGTGAGTGTGTATTAATAGGATGCCTACCAATATACACGATCTAGGTTGTACAATTGGTGGGTGTTATACAGGAAAGTGACAAATGAATGATAGAAAGAGATAGCTGCAATGTCGCGGTGTGTTAATATACTCATAGTCGCGCATGATCGCCGTTAGGCCGACTTGCCTTATGCGCCGCGCTCTTCCGGGAATCATGCACGTGTCCGCGCCGACGTTCCAACATTCCCCGAATTTGGGGAATTAAAATATGCCATTCCCATTTTCCCCAAAAATAGAAAAAGTAGCGAAAATACTTTCATTTAACTACTTGTCATTTAATAGCGAAAGTGTTTTTTATAATATTACTGTGTTTGCTTGAGGATCTAGATGAAGGGAAAAATAGCTAAAAAAAGAAACAGGTTTCAATTTTCATACTTCAGGCTTTATGACCATAATGACATCAATTATACCTATGCATGAAATAATGCGAAACATTGGTTGTTTTTATTATCGCATAACGACACTTTACACTTTTTACAGTTCCAAGAGGTAAGTTTCCTACAATTATTAAATTTACACTTATTTCTAGAATCCAAAAATATTTTTCATAACCAATAGAATCCCAACCACGTCAGCAGAGTGTATACTTGTACACCTGTCCGGGGTCTTTAGAATGTACTGTATCTTGTCGACTGTTTGCACTGGGTCTTCCCCTTTTAGTTTTCGAATCACTTTGATATCTACATAAAGTATCAGAAGCTCAGTTCTAAAATCTGCTAACTTCATAATATTCTTCGGAAGTTTTCCTTTCACTGTGTTTTAAAGTACCCAGGCATTGATGACAGTCATGTCTAGCAAATGGTAGAAGAGCCTCGTTGTCCACATTCTTGACTTTATGCGGATGCGATATCGACCAATGATCCGCGTCCATCTATCCATCAAATCAACACCGCCCATGTGTGCATCATATTCTTTTATGACCCGAGGACATGATACTTGAACATTAGCCTTTAGTTTTTTTTCGTAGCGGGTTATAGTATCCGCTGGTTCAGCGCCAACATACGTGGAAAGTAATAGTACTTGTTTATTGTCTTTCCAACTTGTGGCAGAGAATTCTTGGCCTTCGTGAGAGGCCACATTTTCGAGATATGTTCCTCTGGGTACGTTAGACTTCATAATTTCCCGTTTCTCCGGCAACTTGCACGACTTTCCGAGCCTGTTTCTCTGTACTGTTCCAAGACAATAAATACCTTCGTTGTTCAAGTAATGTAGCAGAGGAATATTCGTATAAAAATTGTCAGATTAAGTTATATGATTGACGTGCCTTGGTACTGGTCGTAACAATCGAATAACTGTATTCGATACAGCTCCGAGGTCTGGTTTGCCAGGTAATCGGTCAAAACTGTAGGCATACCCAGACAGAGAGCATAAAACATATAATTTGAATCCCCACTTATGGGACTTGTTGGGTAAGTATTGTTTCATAAAATGTTTGATTTTTGTTGAACACATTTGCTTGTCTAAATGTCTATGTAAATTTCTTATTCAAATAGTCTATCACTGGTCTTACTTTATGCAGTCGGTCGTGCTGGGGTTGATCAATGGGCAAATGTTTTGAGTCGTCATTCATGTGAATAATTTGTCTAATTTTATCTAATCTGTTGCGATTCATTGTTTGTGATATGGGTTCAACTTTGTAATGTTTGACCAGTATGATAGTGATATACACTAGTAAAAATAAAATTCAATAAATTTACGTAATTCTCAGGACAGTTAGAGTTCAGTAAATTTGGGATTCTTTTTGAAGGCATATTTGTTTGACTCGTCCACTAGAAATTTCAAAATTTCTTCACCGAAAAAATAAGAAAAAAACTGAAAAGGTGTGCCTAAGTTCATAATTTCATGGGAATACTCACTGTTTCACGAAGTGGAAGCGTTTTGGACTATGTCCATATTCTTTACTCTCCACACTAAGTTTCTAGAGTTGAAGGGTGCAGTTTGCAGGTTGTTCACGCTGCTAGTTGTAGGAGTTGGGCTTCGTTCAACAGTCTCTAAATTATGTTGCATGTCGGTATCTACGTTTGTTACAGGCGAATCCGCATCTAAGTCTGGTTCAGTGGGAAAATTGCCTACATCTTCTTCATCTTCTAGCTCCATCAGACGATCTTTTGGCTCAAATAATAGTCTATGTCATCTTCATTGTCGGTGGAATCGTCTTCCGAAATTTCACCATTTTCTAACCGCTTCAATATGCTCTCATCTCTTCCGGTCGCATTTTGGATAAATTTCTATAATGAAATAAAAAATAAAAGTAATCCCAACACCAAGCCATGCAGAAAAATAATGAACTGAAGTTCTAAAAGTTTTTATAGCAAAAGAATTAGTAGGTAAGTTTTATGTAGGGCGGAATGCCTGAAGTATCAAAATTGATACTCACAAAAATAGAACTAGTTTCTTCAAGTAAAACATGCACTCGCAAAAACTAATTATATCTTAGCAAAATAATATATTCACTTACCTCAAAAGTATTTATATTCTTCAGAAAAAGAAAATATATCAAACTTGTATTCAACAAAACTTTTCGCCGCGCAAGCAAGAGTTGAATAAATTTTTTCTCATTATTAAACTGTGCTTTCAATATATCCTCACAGGAGGTCGGTCAGTGATGGTTGACACATAGACTTTCAGTTCAAGCCGCGTCAGTCAGTGATGACCGCATTCTAGAAGAGTTTTCATTTCGTTCTCGCAGGCCGTTGGGCAGTGCTCTTAAACTAAATCGCATATTAAGTGATCCGCGTTTGCCCACTAGTTTCTCCATATCAAGTTGGTTTTTAAGAAAATTAAGAACTTTGAAAGGAAAACAACAATTACCATACAAGGAAATTTATTGAAAAAAACCACAAAAAAAAGAATGCGTTTGCTTATTTAAAAATTAAAACAATGAAAAATAAAACTTTCTTTAACATTTTGACAGAAAAAACGATACCAAATAGCCTTATAAAAAGGAACAGTAATGAAAAATGCCTATAAAATTATATATGAACGTTGGCAAAACACTCAACACATAGAAATGGTTTGTCTGGGCAAGCATTACAGAAACTAGATACTTTTTTGGTCTTGTTTCTGGCTATTACACGACCAAATGTAGACACATTTTTCTTGTAACATTCTACACAAGACCGACGCACCTTCAAAGAAGGTCCAGCTTTTTCTGAAGATCGTGCTTTCTTCTGGTCGTTCGGCCCGATTGTACAAAACTAAAGCGTTTACCATTGCGACATTCAAAATGAGATCAAATGCCAGTTTTTTATACCATTTTAGGGACTTTCTTAATGAAGCTTGATATGCTGCCATTTGACCAGCCACATCCACTGCTCCTTTTGCCTTGTTATAATCCACAACAATAGCAGGTTTCATTGTGGTTTTATTATTTTTGGTAACGGAAACAAAACGTGTTGAATGTTTTGTGGAAAGTACTAAAACATCTCGTTTATCTTTCCATCGTAAAACAGTTATCCCATCCTCACTTTCCTTCGCTATAAACTGACCTTTTTTCAGCTTCGTAGAAACAATCTTAGGAAAATGCTTCCTATTTTTTCGTTAAGTTCCAATTAGATGTGTTTCATTTTCCAGGACATTCACTTCTTCGTTTTGTTTACGTTAATTTGAAGAGTTTGATCCGATCCCGTACTTATGACGTTTTTGCTTATTATACTGGCGAAATAGCAAGCGTCCTCTAAACGGAACCATGCTCTCATCCACGCTATGTCTTGACCGGGGATGAAATTATTTTAAAATTGACATTCAGCATATCCAGTAGGTGTCGAACGCGGTGAAGTCGGTCTGATTTCTTACTTGAGGAATTCATCTTGGGAAAAGTGGATCTTTTGTAGAGCAGCTCAAATCTATTTCTAGACATTACAGATCGAGGAAAATTTGTGGCCAATAATTTGGTCCGTCGACCAAGCAAGTTTCGGAAGCTTTACCAATCCATGTACAAAATCAAGCTAAAAAATGTTTCATCTCAGAAAGGTTTGTTTCAGGCCATAAGCGAATTCTTGCATTTTCGAAGCTTCACCAGTGTTAGTTATCTTAGTTATTGCGAAAGCATTAGTACATTCAACGATTTCTTGTAAAAGGCTATCCGTCACCAAAAGTGCATAAAAATCAGCTGGAGATTTATCAATCATTGAAGTACGAATAGAAAACGGGAATGCCACAACATTCAGTAAAGGGAATTATATTCCGCTGATTACCTTTGGGATCTGTCCACTAGGACGATGAAGTAGCTTGTAAATCCTGGATTGCGACATTAATTTCGGCTTTACTACCCTCACTTGTAGACATGATCCGCACACGCCTATTCTTCAAACGGGGGCGTCGATTATTTTCTTCATCATCACTGATACTTAGGTTTAAAGTTTTGTCGAGAAGATCGATTTCTATATTATCTATTTGTTTTAAGATATCTTGCGTAATTTCAAAATCGTCGAATTCATCCATAGTGATAACAAATAAACCAATGAAACCCAATAAATGCACTGCAGTAGTAACGAATGTTACATTTAAAAGTACAGCACGGCGTCTCACTTCAAGATACGGGCGGCAACTGCGAGCGCAAACTAACGCGGGGAAGCGCGAAGGGCTACCCGACACCGCGACCCGCGCGGCCCCTGTAACGGCCAACCGTTTTTTTCTCTCTGTAGGCCGCGTCGGTCAATGCTGCCTGACGTTAATTATTTCCATAAATAGAGGCTCAAATTGGCTTTTGTTAAATCTACTTAACATTTGTGTAAAAGATAAAAGCATATAAGGAAAAAAAACAATTTAGTAATTTTATACAGAATTGAAAAATTTAATAGGCCTAAAGGGAAACTTCACGGACGGTCAGCACTGACCGCGTTAGCAGAGAACGTGTTAATAATCCATTTTATTATTGTAATGTTTTTTTCAATTGCAGGTATTTAGCAACCGGAACTTCATTAGCCGATCTTGAATATCGTTTTAGAATGGGAAAATCAACTTTAAGCGTAAACATACGAGAAGTGTGTTCTCTAATATGTCTGAACTTTACCCAAAATATATAAAAATGCCATGTATAAACGATTGGCTAGAAATAGCAAATAAATTTGAAGTGTCATAGTAAATTGTAGTGCAAGTGTAAATTTTAATTTCCCTCATTGTGTCGGTGCTGTAGATGGAAAGCACATCAGAGTAATAAAACCAAATAAAACTGGATCGATGTTTTTGAACTACAAACATTACTTCTCGATTGTATCAATGGCAGTCGCCGATAGTGACTACAACTTTATTTATATCGGGTTCGGTGTTATGAAGGATTGTGATTCAGGTGTTTTAAAGACACAGCTTTCTGGCACAACATGATTAGACAATACTTTGAACTTGCCAGGACCTACTTCGTTCCTAATACCACATTGCCTTTGCCATATGTATTCGTGTGATGAACGATGGCATTACATCAGAACTTACCGCCATATAATAGTCAAATCGTTTATGCATGAAAAATCCGTTTTTAATTATCGGTTAACAAGAGCGAGACAGTATAGAATGCTACCTTTGGGATACTGGCCAATAAGAAGAATTTTTCATCGACCTTAAATGTGTCATTGATTTGGCTGTTGATGTTGTGAAAGCTTGTTGTTAAACTGCAAAACTTTATACACAAAGAGGAGGGCGTAAAGGGTCCAAAGTCTCTAAGTCAGGTGTGAATTAAGAGGAATTTTTGTCTTATGATTCAACAGAAATGGTTCCCTGACTAACAGCTAATGACAATACGTGACAAATATAGGAGTATAGTGGACCCCTGTAATCCGCAAAAATTATGCAGGGCAGTGTCAGACTATCAATTTGTCGGATTATAGAGCACTGCCTAAGACCCCTATAGTCCGGATTTTTTACGAAAAGAGTACTCTTGTAATCCGACAAATTATATAACTAATGACGAGTCATATATTATATATACATATGTATGTACTTTGAAGTACAAATCAGACTTAATTTATGTAAGTCGAATTTAGTAAATTAAATAACAATTGAGAGCTTACGTTTTATTATAAAATAAGTCATAAATGCACATACATACATAGCTACCAAAATAATCAAGAATTATTAATCAAAATCATGTAGTGAATACAATCAAATTATGAAGCTTTTGAAATATTCCATATTTTTTTGTTTATAGTGTTATAACGCGAGATCAGAGCTTTGTCCCTCAGTCTTCTCAAAAGTAAAAGTTCATTGTAGGATGTACCATTCTCTTCAGCCCATTGAAGCCTAGCTTAAACGCGTTAACTGCGTCTGATCTTGATCTGTGGAGCAGTTGCAATCACGTCGTCGTTATCTTCCTGATCGTTTGTTGTATTATTAGAAACCTTTTTATAATATCTTCGTCAGGGCATTTCAAGAAAAACATTTTCTTCTTTATCCATTCCACGGTACCAGACTTCCAAATCTTCGGACTTATCGTGTTTCAGTAGAGACTTGTTCTATAACTTCGAAGTTACACTGATTTGTGGATACGTTGCTAGAGTGGTGATTATATCTGGCCATTACTTTTCCAAGACGATTTAATAGTTGATGACGGTAACGCACTCCACGACTAAGAGCAAAACCAAGTCTTTCATATTAAATTCTTTTAAAGTTTTTCTATTAGTTGGTCTTTGATACGGCTCTCAAAAGTAGGTTTTTTTATAGTCTTGCTTAACAAACTGAATGATGTTCTGGTCCATTGGTTGAATCAGTGTAGTGCAATTTGCGGAAGAAACATCGCAGTGATGCATTTATCCTCAGTTGTCAGTTCTTCTTCAGACGGATGACCAGGAGTGTTATCAAGAAGCAACAACGCTTTTGAGAAAATTATGATCTTTTAACCATTTTCTAACTTCAGGTACGAAGCATTCATCAAACCACTTTTTGAAAAGGTCTTTTGTCATCCATGCACTTTTTTGTCCGTAATAGTGTACATGTAAATCAATGTTTTTGAATGCCCTTGGTTTATGAGATTTCCCAATGACCACCATCTTAAGCCCGTGTGTACCTGCAGCATTAGCACATGGTAGTATGGTTACACGCTCTTTACTCACTTTTCGTCCAGGTACGTCTTTTTCGTTACAAGAAACGAAAGTATTGTTAGGCATCACACGCAAAAAAAGCCCTGATTCGTCTGCATTATACACCTGTGACGGGTCAAGATTTAAATCGTTCACCTTTTGCAAAAATCTTAATTTAAAGGGCTCTATGCAGGTGGCATCGTTAGAAAGTTTCTCTCCTGTAATAGTCATTAAACGTATGCCATGACGACTTTTAAAACGTTCTAGCCATCCTTTGCTGGCCACAAAATCATCTTTCTTTGTTATTTCCTTATAAAAAAACTTAGCTTTCATCTCCAACATGGGTCCCGAAATTGGTGCATGCCTGTTTCTTTCCTGAAGAAACCACATGTACAAAGCTTCTTCCACTTCTGGATGTTCAGCTTTCTTGAGTGTCTGTCTCTTGCCTGGCCTGCAGTCAGTAGTTGACACGAACTTCTTAATCTTCTCGTGGTTTTTTTAATGTCATAAATTGTAGATCGGCCTACGCCGTATTCACTTCTAAACTACTGAAAGTTTCATTGAGATTTAGCGATCTAAATATCACATTTTTCTTTAATTGTCAAGCGTTTTGTGCTTTCGCTTCTGGGTTTGTGACGACATTAGGGTTAGGTACTCATGTACCTAATGCACAATGAATAAATATGTATGTAGTAAACAATGAACGTACGCTAGGCCGTACCGCTATCACTAGTAGTCAAATTCAAACTAAGTAAAACAATGCATACGCGTCGAGCACAATAGCGGTGGCGCGTACGAGTTGTGACCTGTTAAAATTTGCGTGATCTATACATACATATTAGCAAAGATTGTCAAACATAATTCTGTCATGTCGGATTACAGGGGGCGCCGGATTAGACAGGGGCTGGATTACCGGGGGTCCACTGTATTTTAATTCTGAATATGGCAGTGTACCATGGCAAAATAATTATTGTTAATATGTATGCGTAACGTGTTTCTATCTAGCGGGTTACGTAACGGACAAACACCAAGAGTTGGCTGCATTGTGATACATCGGTGCTTTCATCCAATTGCATACTGAACGGAAACGGCGAAGCATTCAATTCTTCAATAACCTGCTTAAAAACATTTGACGACATTTCAACAATTCTAGAATGAATTACATCGTTTGATAAGGGAACAGCTTCAACCTTCTTTTTTTCGTCCTTACCCCACACAATATTCAGTGCACAAGGCTTTACTAATGTTTCCGCGATAGTGTGTGGCTTCTTTTGCTGAGCAATACGGTAAGCGACCTTGTACGAGTGAATCCTAATTTAGGTAACGTGCCGGCTTTTTCAAACCGAGATCTCTTAGTACGAAAATCGTCAATACTGTCAGAAACATTTCCAGGGTGGACAATTCTAAGATGTTCTGACAACTTTGCTGGCTTCATACTTCCATTAGCAAGCACTTTACTACGTAAAAAGCACTGCGGTTTTTGAGTTCCATCATGTTCAGTTTTGAAAGTAAATCTAAAGTTGACATAAGAATTATTATACTTTCGTTTTTGACATTTTCTTAAAACTGAAACAATGTAATACAATTACTCTACTTTATTATATTACTGTCACACGATTGAATATGTTTATGTATAAAAAACTTATTAGTTTCTTTTTACTTACCTTTTTACGAAGAAATTAACTATTAACTTATAAAATAATAATTAAAACAATGCAAGTCGTGTTTTGGTTTGCCGTGCGGCGCGCAGCGTGGGTTTTTTAGCCACGCTTTTCGTTTGTTTATATCGCGGGAGTGAGTGAGTGAGCGGGAACGGGCAGAAGGTGGGACGGGACGCGGCGACATGGCGATCTATGTCCTAATTTTAGTCAGTGGCCAATTCGCTCATGTCGCCGGCGCCGTGACGACGTGTTACGTCTGGTATGAGAGCATCGTCCAATCATCATACGGGGCGGAAGAAACTTTCTTGGAACCGATTGTTTTTCTTATGCGCTTTTATTATTGAAGCTACCGACAAAGTCTCGTCGAGTATACTACACAATTTCCTAATAAATATGTTTAGTTTAGACCAAGACTGACTGATCTACTGGACCCCGACACACATGCTACGGACCCTCAGGGTCCATGGACCTCACGTTAAGAAACCCGGATGTAAAGCGACTATAATATTGAACAACCTAAAGAATAAACTTTTCAGAGAAAGACTGAAAACTTAAGATATAACAGTAAATATATCAAAGCACAAATATTATAACCAATCGAAGCCGATTTTTAAAAACAACTAAATAACAATAAACCATTATGAAACCACAAAAAACAATAAAAACCTTCTTTTGACATGACAAAACTCACTGTTTGAATAAGCTTTTCTCATGCTGTTATGTTAACAAAGAAACAAGATGAAGATCACAAAAACATCAAACATTGTAAAAGAAATGAAACAAAGATGATGATCGACCAAAATAGGTTCATAATTATGATTAAACAAAATGATTGGAGTTGCATAGAACTGTAGGTAAGATTGCTGAAAAGTTCATAATAACATTGGGGATGACAGATCTATACAAAAGGAAGACTGAACTTAACTTTTAAAATATAATTTTAAATATCTTCACTCAATATACTTAATGATGATCATATGAATCAATATCATCATTATCATCATCAGCATGTCAGACCACTGCTGGGCCAAACCTCATTCCCTATCCAGCCCACACCGGTCACCAGTGTCCCATATAATAATTAGCAAGCTCTGGCTTCCACTCCAGATAGATCATATACATAATAATATTTAAATGACGATTAACGACCGAAAACCTTAGGATGTTACTAAATTTTAAATAACTATATTTAATATAGACATTTTAACTTTCTTATTGATCGACAAACGACTATACCTCTGACAATAGATATTCAACGACATATGACCATCTTTATCCATAGTTTTGCAGATTATTCCAAAGTTTTTTGAAAACTTTTGTTAAACATACTTTTAATCTAACGTTACATAGGGGAAAGTGGGACCTTCGTATGGTTTCTACATTTTGTTTTTTATATATATATCTTTTTTTTAAATCAATCATCCGATACCTGAAATGTATAGTCTAACTATTTGAGATTCATGGAAAAAAATACAGATGATTTAATTTTATGGTTCAACCATAATTAATGATTTAAAGTCGATCAGGAAATTGTACTGAATCTGCCCACAACGGGCACCACATGACAGTGTTGGGGGTAGTTTCAGTACGCTGGAGTAGTTCTGCACGTGCGATTAAATGGCACATAAAAATCAAAATTCTGTTATTAGTTGAAATTAAACAAAAGAAATAGCATTTAACTTCATTAAAAAAAATAAAATACTTTTCTTACGAATCATTAAAAATTACAAAGGCTTTCTTCTTAAACAAAACTGAAATGGCTTTTCTCAGAATTATTAAAAAATATTTAGTTTCATCTACAATAAAACATGAAAATGCTTTATTTTCTATGTAAATTAGTTAATTTAAATTTAGAATCACATTTTTAATCTTTGTGTAGATTAACACTTATTGCAAGTGTGTTACAACACAGTGAAATGAGAAAAATCTGCTGAAAAAGTGAAAAGTTCTAGAAGTATAAACTGTTGAGGCTTAGTTGAGGAAGAATCATTTCAACATCACTAATATAGACAGTATGAATATTTTCAACATTAGGAAAACAAATGTCCACGAAGAACCTTGAGCTTCTTTCTTAGATAAGAGAAAATTCAGTTTGGCTATAGTGACTGACAACTTTTCCCATAGTAAATAATACTATTTTTCTTAGGGAACCTCACTAAAATAAACGAACCGTCTTTAATATTTTCAGATATTACATCAACTATCAATTGGCTTCTGTTCATTTCAACATTTTCATGCTCGGTTTCATCTTCATCTGTGATTGAAGTTGAACTTCTCTGAAAGCTTATATCATATCCATCACTGTCAGATTCAACACTTTCTGTGTTTTTAGCTTTCTTGCTCTTCATTTGTAAGATTAAATCAGCTAAACTAAATTTCATTTGTCTAACCCTTAGCCCTTCTTTCCTGTTCAACCTTTTCAATTGCTTTTCGTTGTGTTTCTCTTCAATTAACTTTTTTTCGGTATCAGTTTAAATTGTGATTTTCCTGGACGTCGTCCTTTGTTTGTTTTAATACTTCTAACATCAGTCGGATAAGGTCGAATTGCCTCTGGTGTCAAAACTGTCTTCAAAGGAGCACGATTTGATGAATTGATAAGTTATTTGAAGCATTTGGCTGCGGAATAGGTACTGAATCCCATGTTCGAGAAGTAGAGGTTGGCATGACACCAGAGACACTTGGCTGCGGAGTAGATGTGACAAATCTTCAACGACGTTTTGAGTAGGAGGCTCATGTTCTACGTTACGATCTATACACGTTAGTTGGTGCAAAATCTTCGTCACTGAAGCTAATTCATTAAGAGGCCATATTCGGGTCTGTTAAACCCGCTTGTGATATTTTGCCGTGAATGATTGAAAATAGCTATTTTACAAGCTTTGAATATTGAAATTGTCATTGCTTTGCCTGGATTCATTATATGCCAATTGTTGAAAGCAACTTTCAACTTTGATTTAAAAGGTCCATAGACTCCTATGTCAAGTGGTTGAAGGCGATGAGATGTATGTAGTGGAAAAGATAAGAAAATTATGCCATTTTCTTTGGCGTAGTTGATGGCTTGAGCGAGACATGGCTTTCATGATTGTCACACAACAATAATATGGGGTTTTCTTTGTGCAGAGAGTATGCTTCTGGATATGTTTAAAACAGAGACGAAAATATCACTATTTATCCAGCCACTTTATTTTGCCGCGCCGAGACTTCCTTCAGGTGCTCCTTCGAGAAAAATTATCTTTATAATAAACTCGTGGAAACACGAATAGTGGAGGAATGGTATTTCCACTGGCAGATAATAATACCGAAATGTTACAGCTCTGCTCTTTCGGCTGACACTACTTGTCCGACTTGTTTTGACATCTTGGAGCCAAGACTTTAAGAGTAAGCTAGAACGGTAGATACACCTGATTCGTCGAAATTAAAGATTCTGTTAGCAGTAAATGGATGTCGCTCTAACACTGTTTTCAAGTTGGTAAAAACTCGGTAACCGATGTTTTGTTAAACGCAAAAGATCTGGCTCAGCTTGTGTTTTCGGGTTTGCGTAAACTGAGTTCCGGGTTTCTTCTGCGAAAACCATACATCCATTCTTTCCTGCGTCTTACTTTCTTCCCACTTTGATTTCTATTTCAAACTCAAAGATTTGGCATACTCATATGCTAGCTGTCTTGCTTGAATCGTTGTAAGTCCATAATGCATCTTACAGCATTTGATAATATAATCATTTAGCAGTTTTTCTTCTTCTGTTGAAAATACTTGGAAACTTGTATATTTAGAGTCAAATGTACGACCGCTTGACCCACCAGCATCATTGCTATTCCTGTATTTTTACTTGGCTTTCTAATGTTGATAATTTCACATTGTACTTGTCCGAGCTTTTCTATAAGACAATACTCCTTGTAAGACATCCTGTATTGCTGATTGCATTAATTCTTCATCCACATCGTGTCTACTTGTATTTTTTGGTTTATATGTCCGTAACATGTTTCTGTGGACAAATCGTGAAAATCAGGCATAAAATATATATACCTACATCGACCACAGCAACAAAAATTAG
Source organism: Lamproptera curius (assembly GCA_029286875.1). NCBI lineage: Eukaryota > Metazoa > Arthropoda > Insecta > Lepidoptera > Papilionidae > Lamproptera > Lamproptera curius. Next base: position 26,667 of record JAGSMT010000284.1, read on the forward strand.
TAATTAAATACTAACAAACTAAAACGTAGCAACTTTCCAGTTGAGGGCACATTCTGACGCGTCCAAATGTGCCCCATCTAGGTTTGTCCGAAGGTACCCACTTAGTAAATAACAACAAAATATATCCCTTTAATATTAATAGGAAAAGTACAAAAAGTAAGTATTGCAAACATATCCTAAGTATATTTTGCTAGTTACTGACAGTGTAGTCTACACGAAAACTTATTTTATCTACGGTAACAATAGTCTAAAAGATTAATCAAAAAATTACTTACCGAGCGCATAAACACGTTCGTACCTGTCACTTCAATCCCACTGGACGGAATGGCGCGATACTACGTTGTTATAAGGTTGGTAGCTCGACTCACGCACACATACAAAAGCAAGACCGTACGTCGTTTCGTTCAAGTTTTATTTTGACTGTATGAATGTGCCCCGCGTACGAAGGGTAACGACCTTCCTTTACAATAATTGTGTTTCATAACACAGGATTAACCGGCTATTTGTAAAATCAAACACACGAAAAAGAAACAAAACTCGGTGCTAAAAAGTATGCTCAACTCAGAATAAACTCAAGTTTATATAACCAACAAATTCACTCCTCGACCTTGACCTCAAACTAATTAGGAACAACTGCAGAAAAAGACATTTGAAACATAGGGATGATCGAAACTAACGATGTTTTAACAACATCGATGTTAATTTGGAAAACATTGATGTTTCTACTTCGATATCATCGGAACAATGATGTTAAAACGACAAACATATCGCTAGTTTTAACTTGCATTAAGTTAAATGTTACACATGTAAAACTGTCGGACTCGCCTTGTTTTATTAGTGGATACTAGTACAGTCAACCCTCCTATAACGCGGTGAGTGCGTACCGCGTTATATGGAAACCGCGCTATAAGAAACTCGGATTTAACCGTACAAACCAGGCTAATTCGTAGCGCGTTCTATGGAAACCGTCACCGCGTTGTATGGAAACCGCGCTACAAGAGACTCAGAATAAGTACAAATCATATCATTCGTACCGCGTTATATGGAGACCAATAAATACAAAAGACAAGATAAATTATAAATTTTTTTTATTGAATTAAAGAGTTCATATAAGGAAATGATGAAAAAAATGAAACAAAAACTAAACTAAAAAACTGTTTTCCAACAAAAACAAAAGAAAGACTTTTGTAAAATGATGTAATCTTTCAACACTCATCCTCACTGTCAGACATGAGTCGCCTAAGGGTCCGTTCACACAGACCGGCTCGGAGAGCATCGGCCTGCTTTTTTCTTTTCACACAGACCGGGTCGTATACGCTTGGAATTGGCCGGAGCGGAGCCGCCAACTATTTCACATCGACCGGCTGGAAGAGATCTGAAAGCGGGTGCGGTTGGATGTGCTCGGAGCCGGTCGGATGCGCTCGGAGTCGGGTGGATACACTACAAAGGCAGTGCCAGTATTCCGCGCAGTCTAAGTTTTGTTTTCGGTGTGTTAACGTGTGCTTTTCGAAACATGGATTTAGATAGCTCCGACGAAGAAATATATTTGTTAGCAAGATTACTTGAAATAGAACATAGGAAACGTAAGCGCAAGCGGAAACAAATATGGGTAAAACATATTTGGAAAAACAGACTAATCCATGGGAGTTTCACACCATTTTCGAGGAATTGAGAGAGATAGCCTAAAATTTTATGAGTATTATCAGTATGGAATATTGGCAATTTTGAAATTGACAGATTTGTTAAGAGTACATATAACAAAAAGACTACAAATTATCGTTGCACCATTACAGCCGAAGAAAGGTTAACGGTAACTTTAAGGTAAATAAAAAACAATTATTTATACTAATCATGTTATTTAGATCACAAAATCACAGCCCTCCATTTATTAAGCATTGTTTACGTTAATGAAATGTAAATTACTTATACTAATCATGTTAAATAACACAAACATCTAAATAGATCACAAAATCAAAAAAATAGTACAGATTTGTGTGTGTGTAATTATTATTATTATAATTATTATTGTTTTTGATTGTTTATTATTTTGTATTTTGTGTGCTGGTATTGTACCCGTAAGTAGTCTGATCTGGATAGTTTTGAGGAATATAGGTTTCGTTTGACACTAGGTAAGTAGATTGATTAGTCGATGGCGGTGAATTTATAGACAAAGAATAATTCAAATCTGTACTATTTTCATACAGACTTAATTCAGCTTCATTAACAATGTTAAACACGCGCCTTTTAATTCGTGCTTGGACTTCTTTTGGGAATGTTTCCACTGTATCTGACATAGACAAAAAAAAATTACGTAATGCCTTGTCACGGGGTGTAGTATTTCTTTTTTCTTCAAGATACTCTTCGAAAACCGTAGCAACATCTTTGCTTAAGCGTGGTCTCTTTTTCGAGCCAGAAGTACTTGCAAGCGATTCAACTTCAGAATGGTCAGAACGTTTAGATGATGTCGATGGTGGTGTATTGGTGTGCCAGGCTCTGAATCATCCGATGATAATGTTACATTAGATATTTGGTTTCGATTACGAAAAAATGGTAATATAAAGAAAGTTCTTTTCAAATTTTATCAATTTGGACGTAGTTGCACCATCGCCACTCTTGCCTTTTCGGTTATAATAGGCTTTTCTGAAGTTATCTCGCAGTTTCTTCCAACGATCCTGGCACTGCGTCACTGGAAAGAACAGAAATGAAAAATTAATAACATAACTCTTTTTTATTTTATAGTTCGTTTTGGTACGGCAGTCTTATATTTCTATTTTGTGTGTTTGTTTTATTTTTACAGATTCCTCATCACTGGTTGCAGTTTCAAAAACTTGTCATTTAATTTTCGAATGGGAATTTCTAGCAGTTCATTCAATTATTCATGAGACAATCAGAGTAATTTGTGATGTTTTGATGCCATAGTTATGCAGATGCCAGATGAAGAAATGTGGGAAAAGGTTTCACGTGATTTCTTTAATATTTGGAATTTTCCTAACTGTTTGGGCGCTATAGACGGAAAGCATGTCAATATACAGGCACCAGATAATAGTGGAAGCTTATACTATAATTATAAAAACTTTTTCAGTACAGTGTTACTAGCTGTGGTCGACGCTGAAATACAGTTTTAATTGTTGATGTCGGATCATATGGTAAAAATAGCGACGGCGGAATTTTACAGAATTCAAAATTTTGGAAAAACTCAACACCAATAAGTTAAAGCTGCCCCAAACAAACCTCTACCTAGTACCACTGAAAGCTACCACATGTTTTTATAGGAGACGAGGCATTTCCTTTGAGCAATAATATATTGCGGCCGTATCCAAGAGAACAAGCAAGAACAGAATTATCAAAAAGTATTTAATCTCGTTTAAGCAGGGCAGAAAAGTCGTAGAATGTGCATTTGGAATGCTAACTCAAAGATTTGAAATTTATCAAAACGAATGAAAATTCAGCAAGTACTGTGATTTAATTATATTAGCAACTACATGTTTACATAATTTTTAATAGAAAATCGGACGCCAGGACAAGAGAATGAATTTCACAGCAATATAAATTTATTAACAGCAATAACAGGCAATAATAATGAAAACAGTTCTAATAGCGACGCAGTTCTAACCAAGGAATAAATTTAAGGATTATTTTTCATCAAGTGGTGCTTTAGATTGGCAAGATCAAGTGGCTACGCGAGTTTCTTAAGTTATATTTAATAAAAATTGTCTACTACATAAGTATATTCTAACGATCAGATACTCAAACGAGTTTTTAAAGTAAGGGCGCATTTAAACTCATGTTATTCCTATTTTGACTTTGAATCTAACACGTCGCAGCACGAGTTTAAAGCCTTGCTTTAAAATTCGTTTGAGTATCTGGGGGTAGGTGTAAAACAATGAAAACCTTACTTACCACTTATTCCGAGACATTTGCTAATTTCCTCCCATGCATTGTCTTTCATTATCCGATCGCTATATGATGGCTTGGTTATGTAAAATAAACACTCATATTTTGACACGAGTATTATAAATTTTTTATCATTCATCTTTTCGACAAGTACGCACAACTATTACGTTCAAATGTTGCTATCAAAATATGGCGGTCGGCCTGCAGGAACCAAGTGGAGCTTCGTCGTCTTTTATTACTTCACACGAAGGCGTTCAGGCATTTTAATGACAAAAAGGTGAAATGCAAAATAAACTTTTACTACAATCACTCAAAATACTGTTTCCAACGTGATAAAAATCTGTCTCCTCTCGAGCGGTCTGTGTGAACGGACCCTAACTCCTTCTTTAATAATGGCAAAATGTCTTCCCACTTGGTTGATCTTCATTGGTTTTCCATTGTAGCTTTTTTCTAACTCCACTAAAATCTCTTATAGGAGCTACAATTTTAACTCTCTTTTAAAGTTTGCTTGCGCACGTTGAATGATCAGTTTCAATGAAATGAAGTTCTAATTCTTTACCAATAATTTCAGCTTTTTTCACATCTCTGTAAATCGAGGTTTGGCACCCATTCGTTTTCCTTCTTTTCGTTTACCAATGCATTTGAGGTGTGGCATCAATTAATTCCATCAGATCTTCCTCATCTAAAGTTTCTTCCCGAGTACTAGTTCTCTACATCCCTGATGGTTTACTGCAAATTCTTCATCGTTTAAACGAGAAGCACTGTTTACTATTTCTGTAACTGGGAGGAAATTGTTCACACTTTGAAACCACTTCGAAATCGGAAACACTTTGAAAACACTTCATCATACCATTCGGTAAACAAAGCTGCAGTCATCCAGGCCTTGGGTGACTTAGTAGAAGAGTGGAAGTTTTTTACGTTTTTAAATGCTCTTGGATTTCTTGATTTTCCTATCAAAAGAAGTGGCAGTTTATGATTCAGTGGAGTTGGCACAGTTAAGCACTGTAACACGTTCCTTACTGACCTTATGTCCAGAGGCACTAGATTTATTTATTTATTTATTTATGCTTCTTGCACAATTTAAGTACAAAAGGCGGACTTAATGCCTTGCATTTCTCCCAGCCAACCTTAGGGTGTTTCAGAGATCAACGTGGGTCAATAGAATTATAAAAGAAAATAACGATTACAATATTATACATAAAATATATATGTATATATATGAATAATAATATACATATTATATGTTAATAATAAATACGTAATATATATGTGAATATATAAATATATATAAATATTTAATAAATATATACTTATATCGTTGTTATAGAGATAGTAGTTCTGCCGTCGTCCCATCCAAGAGATATTTTTGTACCTTTCTTTAAACTGATGAAGTGTCCTAGCCATCCTGATCTCTAACGAGCGCATTCCACAGAAGAATAGATTGAATAAAGAAAGATTTATGAAGAAAATCAGAACGATGTGAAGGACAAAGCAAAAGACGATTGTGTGTCGTACGAAGCTCTTTTTAGTAACATCACGAGGGATTGAAAATGAGGAGATAAATATGTTGGGGTCGAAGAAGATAAAGAAAAATAGTGTGTTGAGAGCCCGAAGCGATCGTCGTTGACGAATTGTCAACCAATGCAGCTCTGAACGATGTGACGATACATGATCGTATTTTCGATGATTGAATATGAATCGAATGCAGTTATTTAGAAGCCGGTCAAGTTTATTGAGTTGATCTGCATTCAGGTCAAAATAGCACACGTCACCATAGTCGATTATAGGAAAAATTAGGATGCACAAGCGTAATTTTAGTCTGTACCGGAAAGATGTTTTAAATCTGTAGAGGGCCCTAAGGATATTTGTTACCCTTGAGAGACCCCAGCTACTTGATCTTCCCAACTTAGTGCTGTATCCACAATCAGCCCTAAGTTCTTCACATTTTCGCTATATGGTATAGGACAATGGTCAAATTTAGTGTGCGGTATTGTACGCATATCCACTTTGCCTAGGACACGAGTACTGCCAATAACAATAGCTTGGCACTTACTTGGGTTGACAGTAACACCAAATTTTAAAGACCAATTTTTATAAAATCTAGGTTTTGATTTAAGTCACTAATCATTTCTGGGAGTTTGTCGACAGCTCCATGCAAGTAAAGCTGTAGGTCATCGGCGTAAAGATGGTACTGAACATCGAAGATTAGATGTAATGAAATTTATAAAAATAGAGAACAAAATCGGAGAGAGAATACGCCTTGAGGTACGCCACTAGTAATATCTAACCAATTAGATAAACTTTCATCAGCAAAAACTGACTGTTGGCGTCCACGAAGATAAGAGGAAAACCACTCCAGAGCTTCATCAGAAACCATTAAATAAGAGACATAGATAAGAGGATGTCGTAACTGACAGCATTAAAAGCATTGGAAAATCAACCAAAACCAAGACTGTAATTTTGGTGTTTTCCATACTCACTCGAATGTCGCCAGTTACTTTAAGGAGCGCGTAGTAAGTGCTATGGCCAGGCCTGAATCCAGATTGAAGTGGACTGATTAGTTGTTGTCAAGAATGAAGCGAGAAAACTGTTCAGGACACAAGACTCAAGCACTTTTGAAAGAAAAGGAAGGATTGAGATGGAAGGAAATGTCAGGTATAGAAGGATTTTGACATTTAGGGAGAGGACGAACATATGCTTTACGCCACAAAGCAGGAAACGATCTGCTAGTGATGGAAAATTTATGATGTGGGTAATAGCAGGAAGGGGAACTCAATAATAGGTAGGATCATGCGACGTCCTATGTGGTCACATCCGAGGGCGTTGGATTTAATGGAAAGGATTGTTTTCTGGTTTCATCTGAAGTAACTGGTGAGATAGAAAAGAGTTTACTATAGAGCGTCAAACCATTTATTTGTGAAATTGTACTGAATATGGTATGGGATCCATTGAAGAAGATGTAACGAAGTACTGATTTAAATCATCTAAAGATATTGAAGATGGAAGGTTTGATAGGCGCGATTTGCCAATACCTAGAGTTCCAAGAAACTTCCAAATATCAGCAGAAGATGAAGCAGAGATGTTTTCAAGAATATGTCGGCGTTTAGCATTACGTACCATCTGATTACACTTGATTTCTGCAGTTTGTATCGATTCCAATTTTCTTCAGTGCGCTGTCGTCTAAATTTTCGGAAGCAGAGTCACGCCGTTGCATGGCGATACAGCACTAAACTAGTCATCCAAATAACAGGGGTCCGTCTGATCTTGACTTTTTGAAGGAGCATGTGTGTCATATAGTTGGTGACAGCATTATTAAAATAGAGACTTTCTGGTCAATGTGTCTCGCAGCCAAAAAGTTTCCACTTGATGTCTCGTTGCATCCATGATAAGCTTCTCGATATCTAAAGTTTTAAATGAACGGACGTGCAATACCTTGGATTTAGGTTTGGGAGATTTGAGGAAGTAGAAGGATATTGGCCATGAGCGGAAACCATGGAAGGATTAGAGGTCAGGATTACATCAAGCCAACTGTCTTCACAAGTGGGTTGTGGTGAGTAGCTAGAACGGTAAAATATGAAAACTAGATGACTTAATAATATTTAGGAATTTGGAGGTTCGGGATGAACTGGGTGCAAGGAGGTTAGTATTAAATTATTGAATTTAGATTCCTTTTAGAAGCCAAAGTGGGTTTTGGTAATGCTTTCCAAACAAGGCCAGTTTCATCGGCATTATAAACAAACTCCGGATCATAGGATTCTGATGCAGTTTTAAATTTTTCAATAAAGTTTTCAGCAGCTGCAGAGTCTGCTGAAAGCTTCTCACCAGCCAAATCTAACTCATGCACACCATGCCTGAATTTAAAATTCCTTAGCCAGTTACTAGCCTTAAAAATGAATTACCAAGTTTTTCTGCAAGATTTTGGCTTTTTCACAAAGGGTTGGACCTGAAATCGGATTTACCATAGATCGTTGCTGCAAAACCATTTAAACACGGCATCTTCCAAATTTTGTTGGTTGTTGTCTTCATTGTTTTCCTGGAGGAACTTCCATCTTCATTTTCAAGCACCGAAACAAAGTTTAAAAGTGTTGACTTACTGTTTTAATGTCAGAAATTGTTGCTTGTCCAACACCATAAATCTCAGGACAATCTTACCCGTTACAACTTTATCGAGTTGTCTCTATAATTTTCAGTTTGTCCGCTAACGATAGCACAACACGTTCTCTTCTTTTCGAAGCTCATGGCATAAAACAATACAGTATTGTACACGCACAAACAAAAGTAAGCCGTATGCTAACAGTAGCGTCCGCAGCAAGGCAATAGACACTGGCTAATCAAAACAAATAATGACAGGTAGCCGTGACTGCAATGCGCCGGAACTTGTCTTAACTTGCCGTTGTGCCTACACACGCGGGGAAGTCAGTGTAGCAAACGGCAAGTTAAGACAAGTCAAGTCAAGACTTAACGCGCAAACACCTGGCTTCGGAGGGAAGAATAATAGCGCACTTAGACTTTTTTGGACAATTTTGTGATTTGGATAATCGGCGATTCGGATAGTCGGAGTTCGGATAATTGGAGTTCTACTGTAATTAAAAATTCCTTTTGGTCATTCATCTAAAGGAACTATCGGCTCCAATAAGGTGTAGAATGACGAATAACATTTCAGAATATTTGAACCTTGGAAATGCGAACAATGATGGGAAACATGTACCTGCAGTGTTAGAAGCACATGAAAATGTTAAAGAATTCACCTTCTCGGCCGATGTAATAGCTTACAACTTGCTTTAAGCTCATTAGCAGACTATTATTCTCTTAAGATGTTGAATCGTTGTGACCCTGTCGTAATATTTTATGAGAAATTTTTATTCTGTTTCAAATAATAATTTTACGTTAGTCTTATTGAAAGACTTTGCTCAAGTTAAACATACGCTTGAAATTTCGTGATATACGCAGGATCGCTCTAGTACCTTTCCTAGGGTTGTCAGGTGGGGATTGGAGAAAGGCCGACAGGCTTTCTAGTTAGACGATTTTGTTTGATTTCCGGTGCAGTGTTTAGAAAATTGTGATAAACTGGCTAGTTAAATCCTAGACGTGTACTATCAATTTTTGAAACTGGCTCGCATTTTATTTCATTACTTCAACGTACCTATAATTTATTTTTCACATGCAGTTATGGTCACGTTAATCAGATCGTTCATTCAGAAGAAATGGGTCGCAAAAGACACGTGCAGTTATGTCGTGCCATAGCAGGGGCTCACTAACACTTCAAATTAATAATGTTATTGTCATGGTTTTATATTGTGTAGTATCCATTTTCTTTAAATTTGTCTCGAATTGTCGAAACAATAAAATATTGCTTTTAATAACTCGGTTATCGTTTAAATTCAAACAAATGTTTGAATTTAGATCGAATTTATATGAATAAGTTAATAAACGCCCTATAATATAAATGTCGTTATTTATTTTATCAGCCGCGACGATGATGAGATAATATTCAACGTATTAATTTGTAGTTGTATACACTAAAGGATTTATGTGATCCCATAGAGGGCGGCACTGAAAATTTGGTAATGAAGTGACACAACAGTACTATTTAAAATGTATTTATTGCTTTTCGAAGTAGGGTAGGGTGGGGCAAAGATCCGCAATTATAGGTTTTAATTTTTTTCTCACCCAATAAGTAAAAGGTCACACATGTTTTGGCTTCACTGGAAAGCTTAATTTACGAGGGTGGATTGATAACTTTCCGGCCTGACCAAGAAAAACAACGTTTTTAAGATTTTTTATTTCTCAACATAATCTCCTCCAAGGCTGATACATTTCTCATAGCGGTGTTCTAGTCTAGTAATGCCATCTCTATAGACTGATTCGTCAAGCTCCTCAAAATACCCATTTACAACTTCGATTACTTCTTCATCATTGTCCGCAAATCTACTCAGCCATGTTTTGAGGTTAGGAAACAGATAACACTAATAGTCAGTCGGGGCTAGGTCTGAAGAGTAGGAAGAGTACGGCATCGATTCAAACTTCGGATCGTTGATTTTAGCCATCGCAACGATTGACGTGTGCGCTGGTGCGTGGTGGTGATGAAACAAGATTTTTTCTTCGCCAGATAATGTCGTTTAATTTTCACTTCGTGGCTCACACGTTGCAATAAGTCTGCGTAGTATTGACCAGTGATAGTTTTACCCTTTTCCCGATTTTGTTTATGTACCAAGTAGTCTTGGGTAGTACGCGTACGATGTACTAATAGGTAACGTTACGCGTCAGTGTACTAATAGCAACGTTTCCGAACGGATCGTCTTAATCGGACATTTAGTACTATTCGTACAGTCATACACCGTACGGTGTAAGCAATGTGAGCGTAAAACGGACAGCGAGGTTTGGTAGTCTTCGGTAGTACGCGTACAATGTACGGACAAAATTGACCGAACGCAGTGTAGAATTTTTGGCACCCAATTAAGAATTATAGATTAAAACTCTTTGTAATAAGCATTATTATAGCGTGGCGTAGTTTTGAATGTTACTTAACGAACATTTTTTTATTGTGTTTTTAAATTTGCTCACAAGTATTCTATCTTGAATTATGTGAAAAAAATTCACTTGGCTAAAGCTTACTCTTTCTATTATAAATATTCCGACATACATTAGTGTATACTATAAAAAAATGTCTAAGCTAAAGTACAAACAAACATGTTAGATTTTCGCTCATAATATATCGTCGAAAATAAATTTTAGTTTCTCCCAGCCTAAATAATTTTATATCAAAAATTTGTAGAAAAATCTTCAGGGTTAACTGTTAAATTAAAAGTTAAACACGCCTATATTCTTTGTTTATATTAGTGTGTTAAAAGGGAACTGTACTGTTAGTACTAATAGTACTAGTAGCGCGTACTAGTACATTGTACGAACTGTACTAGTACGGTGCGAACTTGAAGATGTCCGATTTGGCACAAGCCTAATACCAAAAGGATGCTATACAAAGTTTTTATGTCTTTAGACATAAAAAGCATTCTGCGATTATTAAACTGACAATAAAAAAAGAAATTGTGGTGACACTACATACAAATAACAAATTTATATATTTTTATTCGATACATGTCACATTTATTTATTTTTTATTTATTATTGTCTATTGAAAACCATTACCTTTACAAGTAAATATATTTCAGTGTAAAATGTAAAAAACTTTAACCAGCTGACTTAACAGATTCTTCATCATCAGCCTGTGGTAGTCCACTGCTGAACATAGGCCTCTCCTAATGCACACCTTCTTCATTAGGTTATCCTAACACGCTGGTCCAATGGGATGGTGGGTAGTTGGACTTTATATGCCCATCCAATTCATGGATCATCTTACTTTTACTCAATTGGGTGAGCGGCTCAAATTGCCCTAACCAACTAGGAAACAACAATGAAAATTTGTTAAGTTCCTGCAGGATTTTAACCCACAACCTCAGGTTTCTAAAGCGCACACCACTACACTAGGTTATGAAGGCAGCAGGACCTTAGATTATAGGAAAACATATTTGAGAACACATTATTTTTTTACATATTTTAAGTGTGATACATCATGAGATATATTACACTATAGGGTGGGGTAAAGTACCTATATGTTGTTAAGGTGCTCCCATTAGTGCACTGCTATAAATTTCGTCTTTCACAATCACATATTTTTTCATCAATATATTTTTTCGAAACATAGTAATTTCGATTACATTTACTTAAAGACATGGTGATTGATTTCTATTATAAACGAAAAAATATGTTTTTGATGTATGAAGTTGTGTAAATTGTGTTTTAAGATTTAAAAATAACTATATGGGTAAAATGTCTGCATGACAAGTCTGGTAGAATTCCAATTAAAACTATTTTTAACAAATTTTGGCATAAATTGTATTACAGGGTCAAAATACATTGGTAACTATTTTGGTGACCAGCAAAAGCTTTTGCTTACTTATAAAAGACTTATGTATTGTTTACCACTTCCCAACATTTGCTAAGTAGCCGTGTGATCTGGTTGAGAATAGCGGAAGATCGGAAGCTGTGGCATGCATTAGGGCAGGCATATGTCCAGTGAACTGACACAGGTTGATGATCATCCTACATTGTTACAAGAATATACTTTTGTAGCTAGAATAATGATAAAGGAGATAATAACTTAATGTTTTTAAAATTATTACTTTTTAATTAGCAAACAGTGATTGTTTTTTATTTGTACAAAGTTAGAAGTTTATGAAAGCACATTAGAATTAAACATATTAACCATTTCTGCTTTGAATTACATTACATTTATATTTTTATTAGTCACAAAATATTATCTTTCACCTATCCTTGTATGATCTGATAAATATCATAATTATTTATCGCATATTTAAATTACATTTGTAAAATTGTATATTTTCTTTTGTTACAGCCAACAAATTATGGCAGAGAGTATTTACATGCAATCACTGACTTGAGTGATTGCATGAAATCTAAATTATGCACGGAAAAACTTTTTAATTGGAAATGTATGATGATCACGGTTAGACAAAATTCACTAATATAAGTGCTGACGATAACAAGTGTGTAACATACAACATATATTATATGTTACGGTCTATACCTTTACCATCACCATGTAGTACTAGCCAATTCAAAGGTGTAAAACTGTGATTTGCTAATTCTAAATTTCTAATTAATAAACTGCGAATTCTAAGTTTAGTATCTTCTTAGTATCTTCTCCAAAGCCAGTATTTTATTTATTATAACTACAATGTTCCTGGCCACAATACCCAAAAAATTTATGTTAAAATGATATTTACAAGCTAACGTGCAGCTACTGTACTGGCCAACATGCATTCTTTCCATGGGTGATTGCTTTGAATAACAGACATAAAAAAGTTTATAAAATAAAACCATGTTACAATTCTTGTAACTGGTATGAAATACCCGTATTTAAATTGACCCGTGTTGAAAATGAAGAATGGCTAACATTTATTTCAACTTTATCTAATAAGACAAATGATGATAGAATAAAAAGAGTAAACATAACATTTGTAAACAATTGTATGTAAATCTTTGGATAAGTTGAGTTACTGATATTATATGAAGTATTCTATGAAGTCATACAATATTAATATAAAGTATAATACAATAATATTAATTTAACATATATTATACAATAAGAGTGTGAATAAAAATAACCAAAAAAAAAACAAATGTGTTATAAAAGTAAAAATTCCATAAGAGAAAGAAAGGTTCTCGATTAACAACCTTATACTGGCTGTCACAATATACACTGACCCCGATACAATGGAGTGATGATCTGTGCCTATGTGAAGGAAGTTGATATGTGCAGGTTGCTCGGGATCTTACCTCTGCTTGGCACTTGGTTTGAGATAAGCAGCGGACTAACACGAGTTGAATGAAATATTTTATTAGCTAGGCAATTGGTATTTGTTTGTTTTGGTGCTCTTTTTACCTACTACTTAATCCTTGGTTGACTTGTAATTAAGTCATTCTATATGTGACTGTGATTTAATTGCATCTATTTTCAAGCATTTTGTCTTCTGATATAACTAGAAACCTCTAAAACTTTTCCATTTTTATATTATTGGTACAGTGAATAGCTCTTTACCTCAAATAGTATATCCCAATGGATATTTCCATTTTTACAGCACTTCAGTTTATGTCAAATTGATTTCTAAATTTGCAACTTGTTATTATTTTGAATAGTTTTGAATACTTTAAAAGTGTACAGTTTAAATGTACTGAAAATGAATTTATGTGAAAGTGGTTGTGTAAAATAAAATATTTATTATAACAATTTATAGCCTTTATAGCCAACAGTATAATGAGATTATGACACCATTTTAACCTCTATAACTCAATAACATAGATTTTAATATTTTTTGTATATGGGTAGTTAAAATAAAATAAAAATATACGTGTTTCATAGTTTTCGTTTATTCAATTATTTAAAAAATATATAGAATTAGGGAGTGTTGCCTGTGGGCAACACTGAGACATAAGCTTAAAAATTATATAAGAGAAAGTTATGGAGAGGTGGAAGCTCCTGAAGCAGTTCTTGGTTTTGGTATAGCATAGTGCAACCCGCATTTTTCGCATGTATTGTGAGTAAATCCAGTGCACTTCGGGAGTTTGCACTAATTTTTATCGGACCATTGGGGCCAGTGCCCAATTTGGTCTTGCTGTACTGCCGTAGGAGGTGCATGCGTGCAGGTCCTTTATGTTTTTGCTTGTATCTTTCTCCAGCGATCGGCGACTAGACATACTAGGCTTTATACCCAATTTACAAAGAGTCACTGCAACATCAAGACGAAAATCCGCTGAAGATAAACGACATGGGAGGCCTTTGTCTTTACAGACTCTTTTATATAGTAACCATGAGTTGGCCATTGTCAGGTCCAAGTAATGATAGAATAGACGTATTTGCCATCGTTTGCTACGCAACTGTATCTTGTATATCCCCATAATGCTATCAATCAAGTCAACACCACCCATGTGGCGGTTGTACTCTCCTACAACATTTGGTCGTTTTATGCTCACGTACCTGGAGTTCTGTTTGTCCCATCTACGAACATCAGTTTCAGGCTGTATTCCAGCAAAAGTAGAAGCCAGAGTGACAATTTTATTGTCTTTCCATGCCACATTAGATATGTCGGTGCCGTTGACATCCGCTACATATTCTTCTGAATAACCTCTGGGTTTTTCAACATCTCCTTTCTGGTAGCAATTTACAGTCTGGGATTCTATTTTTCTAATCGTACCAAGACCGTGAATGCCTTCTTTGGCCAAATATTCCAACAGACGAAGAGAGGTAAAATAATTGTCAAAATACAATTGGTAATTTTGATGCCTTGAATCATGCGCCTAACCTCATGACGACATTTGATGCTGCACCCAAATCTGGCTCCTCTGGAAGCGTAACGTTTTCCTTGCCAGTTTCAATTTCTGTTTTATAGGCATAACCAGAAACGCCACTCAACACGTAGATTTTGTAACCCCATTTGTGTGGCTTTTGAGGGTTGTATCGCTTCAACACATTCCGTGCTTTGGTGGAACACATTTGCTCGTCAACACAAAGGTGTTCTTCCAATGGGACCTTCTTGTAAGCTGCATTGCAAGACTCAACTACTGGTCTAATTTTGAAAATTCTGTCATGTTCAGGATCGTTCCTAGAGACATTTTACTATTGTCGTTGAAGTGTAAGGTTTGGCGTATTTTCTCAAATTTATTTAATGACATAGTATCCTGTATTATTGGGTACCAAGTATCGGAGTCCAGTGGTTCGTAACTCTAGGTAATCGAATAAGAGACATAAGATAAACAATACCCATAAATTGCCTGATATCCATTTCTGTCACACGAAAAGTGCTATTAGGATCATTCTGAACTTGATAAAGATTGGTCTGTCTCTGAAATCATCGTGATAAGTTCTTGTGAAAAGAGGTAAAAGAAAACTGGATAGGAGTATCTAGCTCTTGAAGTCCAGCGCCCAAGATCTTATTACCCTTGAACCTAAGCTGCTCGGTATTCAACTGTAGGCTCTTCTTCTTCCAGCGTAAATTCAGTTTAGTAGGTTTCGATGTAGTGGGTCTTGATTGATTGCTTTGAGCTGATGAAGGTTGAGCAACGGCAACGTTTGATGTAGTTTCAGTCCTTGGTAGTAATGGAACTGAACCTCATGGCTATTTTCTAAGGTTTCTATAATAGAATCCATGTCGATATCTAAGGTGGAAGTATTGTCTTCAAAAGTTTCTAATTCAGGTGAAAAATCTGGGTCTGCTAGGCTGTCATCATCAAAATCCAAACCGTCCTCGCTGTCATCACCATTCTGCAGAATCGAAGTAATATCTTCCTCCAAAAGGACTCGAGGAGGACGCTTACGAGCTGCCCTGGATGACGAAATAACACTTATCAATACACCCAGAAACTAATACAAAATTATACCCATAAACGTCAATGTAGCTTACGGGCAACAAACATTAATTTTCAAAAAATAGCTAATAAATGATAATATTTGCCATTGATAACTTCAAATATCAAATATTTAGACACTTACCTGTCCATATTATTGAAAATTAACCCACAAAACACGAAAAACTTTTTAAAATAATTTTTAATTAGGAGCAGCGCGAACTTGTTTAAATCACAACGGCTTAGTGAAAAAAACTTCAATTTGTGGCAGGTAACGCCATCTATGGAAAATTTTTAGTACCTGTTCGTTACTTCGGTTTGTAGACTACGGTAAACAGTGCATTATAACGTCAAAAAACTAATCGTATGAATTTAGTGGTAGGAGAAGCGGTATGTTGCTTACAGTCACACCATGATATAGAGGGTTAAGAGATTGTTTTGTTAGGCTTTTTCAACAATTCCAATATTAAGTGTCCAATATCAAGTAGCAGTAGAACTGGCTTCATGTTAAATATAAATAAAATCCATAATACAGTAGAACTCCAATTATCCGAATTAATGGGACGGACCCATTCGGATAATCAAATAATCTGATAATCGGATTTTTTTAAAAATTGCCATTGGAGAGATTAAAAGCTACGTTTTGATATTGCACTATTTTTTATTGAATTAAATGAAAGAAACATGAAATTTTAACATGTTTTAAATATAAATAAAATGTACTTATGTTATATAAGTTTAGAAATAAAATCATTGTTTTTAAACATCTCCGTCAATGTAAGCTGTTTTGCGGTCTTCAACCGTTTTCGGGCAGCCAGGTCACGCATTCGCTTGACGGTGAGCAGTTGCAAGTGGTCACACTCGGGCTGACGCTCCATCCACTTCAAAGCAGTCTCGAGGCCGGCAAATGCTTCACTAGCTGATGGTCCAGCGTCTACTTCAACATCAGCAGAAAGTTCTTCTTCCACTTCCACTTCAACATCTTCTCTCACACTTACAACAATTTCATCGTCATTGAGAATTTGAAAACCAGGGTCAGACGTGTCACAAGCCATCCACTCTCCTACATCTTCAGCACTTACTTCTGTACAACCAGGAATTTTTACAATCATTTTTCTTATTTCCTCTAGTGACAACGCATCTTCATCATCATCATCCTCTCCATATTCTTGTTTCTCATTTTCTTCAGATTCTTTTTTGTTCTTCTCAGACGGTAGGCCTTTCAGTTTATTCCACGCACGTCTTAGCGTCACTGCCGTAACCAAACTCCAAGCTTCCGCTACCATGTAACAGCAGTCCTTTAAATTTATTTTGCTATGATTTGCCAAAACCAATTCTTCATCTTCAGCACCTTCGATCAGCAGTTTTCTCAGCAGTTGCCTTCTGTAATGGCGCTTCATTGTTTCAATAACAGACTGGTCCATGGGTTGCAGCAAACTTGTAACATTGGGAGGCAAAAACGTCGTTATAAACTGCCCATTCTCTCTTTCCAACAGTTCTGCTGTAGGATGAGTGGGTGCGTTATCAACAATTAAAAGCACCTTACTGCCTTCTTTTCCCACCGATTTTTGGTGCTTTTTCACTTCAGGAATAAACACTTCATCATACCATTCGGTAAACAAAGCTGCAGTCATCCAGGCCTTGGGTTGACTTTTGTAGAAGAGTGGAAGTTTTTTTACGTTTTTAAATGCTCTTGGATTTCTTGATTTTTCTATCAAAAGAAGTAGCAGTTTATGATTTCCAGTGGAGTTGGCACAGTTAACCACTGTAACACGTACTTTACTGACCTTATGTCCAGGGGCACTAGATACCTTTTAGAAGCCAAAGTGGTTTTTGGTAATGCTTTCCAAACAAGGCCAGTTTCATCGGCATTATAAACAAACTCCGGATCATAGGACTCTGATGCAGTTATAAATTTTTCAATAAAATTTTCAGCAGCTGCAGAGTCTGCTGAAAGCTTTTCACCAGCCAAATCTAACTTGCGTACACCATGCCTGAATTTAAAATTCCTTAGCTAGCCGTTACTAGCCTTAAAAGATGAATAACCAAGCTTTTCTGCTAAGATTTTGGCTTTTTCACAAAGGATGTGACCTGAAATCGGATTTCCCATAGAAAGTTGCTGCAAAAACTATTTAAACACGGCATCTTCCAAACTTTGGTTGGTTGCTGAATTCATTGTTTTCCTGAAGGAACTTCCATCTTCATTTTCAAGCACCGAAACAAAGTTTAAAAGTGTTGACTTACTGTTTTTAATGTCAGAAATTGTTGCTTGTCCAACACCATAAATCTCAGACAACTTCTTACCCGTTACAACTTTATCGAGTTGCTCTATAATTTTCAGTTTGTCCGCTAACGATAGCACAACACGTTCTCTTCTTTTCGAAGCCATGGTATAAAAACAATACAGTATTGTACACCCACAAAAAAAAGTAAGCCGTAGCGAAACAGTAGCGTCCGCGAGCAAGGTCAATAGCACATTGGCTAATCAAAACAAATAATGACAGGTGCGCAGTGACTGCAATGCGCCGGAACTTGTCTTAACTTGCCGTTGTGCCTACACACGCGGGGGGAAGTCAGTGTAGGCACAACGGCAAGTTAAGACAAGTCAAGTCAAGACTTAACGCGCAAACACTGGCTTCGCGGGGGGAAAAATAATAGCGCACTTAGACTTTTTTTGGACAATTTTTTGTGATTCGGATAATCGGTGATTCGGATAGTCAGAGTTCGAATAATTGGAGTTCTACTGTAATTAAAATTCCTTTGGTCATTCATCTAAAGGAACTATCGGCCCAATAAGATGTATAGAATGACGAATAACATTTCAGAATTTTTAACATTGAGCCTCGAAATGCGAACAATGATGGGAAACATGTACCCGCAGTGTAAGAAGCACATGAAAGTGTTACAAGAGTTCACCTCTGGGCCGATGTAATACATCTTGCACACACAACTACAACAACTTGCTTTAAGCCATTAGCAGATTATTATTCTCTTAAGATGTTGAATCGTTGTGACCCTGTCGTAATATTTTAAGAGAAATTTTATTCTGTTTCAAATAATAATTTTACGTTAGTCTTATTGAAAGACTTTGCTCAAGTCAAACATACGCTTGAAATTTCGTGATATACGCAGGATCGCTCTAGTACCTTTCCTAGGGTTGTCAGTGGGGATTGGAGAAAGGCCGACAGGCTTTCTAGTTAAACGATTTTGTTTGATTTCTGGTGCAGTGTTTGGAAAATTGTGATAAACTGGCTAGGTTAAATCTAGACGGTGTACTATCAATTTTTGAAACTGGCTCGCATTTTATGCCATTACTTCAACGTACCTATAATTTCTTTTTTCACAAGCAGTTATGGTTACGTTAATCAGATTGTTCATTCAGAAGAAATGCGGTCGCACAAAAGACACGTGCGTTATGTCGGTGCCATAGCAGGCGGCTCACTAACTCTTCAAATTAATAATGTTATTGTCGGTTTTATATTGTGTAGTATCCATTTTTCTTTAAATTTGTCTCGAATTGTCGAAACAATAAAATATTGCTTTTAATAACTGCTGCCATCGTTTAAATTCAAACATTTGTTTGAATTTAGATCGAATTTTATATGAATAAGTAATATAAACGCCCTATAATATAAATGTCGTTATTTGTTTTCTTATTTTATCAGCCGCGACGATGATGGATGACTTAATATTCTAACGTATTAATTTGTTTTGTATATACTTAAGGATTTATGTGACCCCATACGAGGGCGGCACTGAAAATTTCGGGAATGAAGGTGACACAACAATACTATTTAAAAATGTATTTATTGCTTTTCGAAGTAGGGTAGGGTGGGGCAAAGATCCGCAATTTTAGGTTTTTATTTTTTTCTCACCCAATAAGTAAAAGGTCACACATGTTTTGGCTTCAGTGGAAAGCTTGATTTACGAGGGTGGATTGATAAGTTTCCGGCCTGACCAAGAAAAACAACGTTTTTAAGATTTTTTTTATTTCTCAACATAATCTCCTCCAAGATGATATGATATGATACATTTCTCATAGCGGTGTTCTAGTCTAGTAATGCTATCTCTATAGACTGATTCGTCAAGCTCCTCAAAATACCCATTTACAGCTGCGATTACTTCTTCATCATTGTCCGCAAATCTCTTACCGCCAAGCCATTTTTTGAGGTTAGGAAACAGATAACACATAATAGTCAGTCGGGGCTAGGTCTAGAGAGTAGGGAGAGTGCGGCATCGATTCAAACTTCTGATCGTTGATTTTAGCCATCGCAACGATTGACGTGGGCGCTGGTGCGTGGTGGTGATGAAACAAGATTTATTTCTTCGCCAGATGAGGTCATTTTCACTACGTGGCTCAAACGTTGCAATAAGTCTGCGTAGTATTTACCAGTGATAGTTTTACCCTTTTCTAGGTAATCAAAGTATATAATACCTCTTGCATCCCAAAAAACAGTAGCCATATTCACGCGTCTATTGGCTCTGTGCATGGCCGTTTCGGGTGCCCATACCCCAGACACCTAGAGCACTGTACGAGAGGGGACTGGTTGTAGGCCGCGACGCGCTGCATGTCAACGTGCACCGTGCCCGCGTCCGTTACTCGTCTCCACTCCTGTGGTGATACACGCAGCACTATGTGCGATGTGTGCGGGTTTCTGGTCCTTTTTCCGTATTTAACATCCATTCTAATCTCTTTTTTTCTTATAACCTTCCAAAGTCCTCGATTTTGCGTCTCTATCGCTCTTACTACCTGGTCATTCGTGTTGTAGCTCATGACGTCTTTTAGGATAATCAGCGGATCCTTGTTTTGTACTTCCTCGAATTGCAACTTATTGTTAGCTCCTTTCAATCTTTCTTTCACTCTTTTCAATTCCCTATTATTATCTTCCTACCTTTTACTTTTTTCACTCTATCGATCTACAGGCCTTCCTCTCTTCCATTTACTGTCTCTCTTATTTTATCTAACACTTGGTCGCCCGTGTCATTCTTATCAGTAGATGTGACGGCGACCGAGTGCAGGCGCTGTGTGCGTTGGTATAATCCTAGCACCAGCCGTAACTCTCGCATGCGTGTTCTCTAACGTTTCCTTCCTTTCATCCATTTTATTACTCAGTCTTTCCATCTCTCTTGCATGTTCATTCAAAGTTTTGGTGTGATTTCCTATTACTTCTTCCATACTTCTTACCAGTTCTTTCATTATTTCACTTTCATACTTAGTTTTCTTTACTTCACTTTCCTTTTTCTCATTCATCCCTTCATTCATATTTTCTCTCATCCTATCACATTTTTCACACTTAGATTAGAAAGTTCTTTAACTCCCTTCTTAATACCTGTTTTTATTTCACTCTTTAAATTCCGTGACGATTCGAGGAAGCCCATCAGTTCTTTAACAACCTCGTCTGCTGGTTGGTTCAGGGAACAGGGAAGATTTCTCCGAAGAGTTTCTGTGTTCTCTTTGTTTGTAGAGACTTTTGATCACCGGGAATTGGATGGCTGCTTGAGCTTTAGCTTTGTGATCACCTTTTAGGCGAGATCGACTCGGATGACCGCCCTCCTTTCTCCCACTCTCCATCACTTTTCCTAACACTCCTTTCAAAGTCAAAGTCAAAATCATTTATTCAATTTAGGCTCTACTGAGCACTTATGAACGTCAAAATTATCCATTTACCACCGGTTCACAAACTCGGACCCGTCCAGAGAAGAACCGGCAAGAAACTCTCAGCCTTTTTTTTTAAATATTAGTATTTACAAAATTTGACCAATACATTTTTTTTTTAAGTTACAGGGATTTAAGCGCAGAATATAAACTATTTCCACACATCTTGGTCCTCAATATAATTTATTACAGAATAGTAAGCTTTTCTATAAGCGTTGTTTTGACAACTTTACGAAAGCTCGAATCATTCAGTTGCGTTTGGCAGGCATTTAATTTATTATACATTCTTATACTATTATACATGAAAGATTTTTGGTTCGGTCAGTCTAAATCTGGTAGCTCTAGGGCTCAATTCGACCCTGCGCGGCCTAATATCTTTTTAGGAAACATATGAATATTTTGACGCGCGTACATAATATTTTCAAATATGTATAGCGAGGGTAAAGTTAAAATTTCAGTTTTATTAAAAACATTACGTAAAGATTCCGTGAACCCAGATTGTAGATTGCCCTAACAGCCTGTTTTGTAGTATAAATATTGTGTTCAAACCGGCTGCAGATCCCATAATAATAATCCATAGGACATAAGGCTGTGAAAGTACGCGTAGTAAACTAGTTTTGCAGTTGCCTCGTCAGTTAGCTGCCTAATCTTGCGTATGGCAAAGATTGCTGAACTTAGCTTCTTAGAGAGTTTGTCAATATGAGCTCCCACTGCATCTTGGAATCAATAGAAAATCCAAGAAATGTAGTATAGCTTACGTAAGGAATGACCTCATTGTCAACTTTAATATTTTAAAAATCTGGCAACTTACAAAGAGTAAAACGTAAGCATTTAGTTTTGTTCGCGTTAAGTACTAAGTTATTGGACGCAAATCAGTTTGACACAATATCAATTGCCCTATTTGCTATCTCAACGTTATGGTCATTTCTTTTTACCTTAGCAGTAGAGAAGTGTCATCAGCAAAAAGGACAACTTCGGACAGCCTCTCCACTACTAGAGGCACGTCACTTATATAGACCAGGAACAGAAAAGGTCCCAAAATTGATCCTTGGGAACACCCATCCGCACAAGGGAGTCAGATGTCAGAGTGTCATTTACGTTTACATATTGTTTTCTATTGCGTAGGTAGAAGATAGAAAATCAAGACCAAACCCGCGTACACCGTAATACTTTAGCTTATTGATTAATATGTCATGGTCCACACAGTCAAAGGCCTTGGAAAGATCACAGAAGATTCCAATAGAATCGCAGCGATGTCCATGCCTCGTAGAACATGAGAGACCAACTTTATACCAGCATTTACTGTTGATCTACCTCTGGTAAAGCCAAATTGGTGATCACTTAAAATATCATGTTTAGAAAAGTGTACTAAAAGTTGTTCTAACATAATTTTTTCAAAAATTTTACTAAGTGCTGGCAGTATAGAGATTGGTCTATAATTTTCAATATTAACTGTACAACCCGATTTAAAGACTGGTACTATTTTACTGAATTTTATTAACTGTAGGAATCTACAGGTACTTATATATGCATTATATATTATGGCCAATATGGGGGATATATCTTGAATTACTAAATTTATTGCCCATGTTGATAAACCCACAAGTCTTCTGTTTTCTTTTTATTTATTTTATTAAACGCCTTCACTATATCTATAGGGCTAACATTACAAAAATTAAAATCAGGAAACATTGTTATCCAATAATTTTAGGTGTGAAACGGCTGAATCAGAACTAGAATTTAAGTGTTTTGTAGTTTCATGAGCTATGTTTGTAAAGTATTTTTGGAACTCATTAGCTACCTCAGCCTTCAGCTTAACAGTTTTACATTTAGTTCTAGGTCATTCCTCTGTTTTGTGTTTCTACCTGTTTCCGTATTAATAACTTGCCAGGTAGTCTTGATTTTATTAGAGGATGACTTTATTTTATGATTAAAATACATTGCCTTAACCATCAAAAAAAACTTGTTTAAATGTATTTGAGTACGTTCTCACATAGTTAAGGAATTTTACATTAGATGTTAATGATTTTGATCGTATAATAGATATAAATAATTCCTGCTACGCCTAATTCCATAGTAACCCAGTCAATGAAAATGAAAGAATGAAATTCAGTTTTTAATACTTGTTATAATTTTCTTAGTAAAAACAGCATTGTATTCACTAGAAATAATATAAGACAATGCTTGAAATTCTTTATCAGGATCCAAAGTCAATTTTAGGATTGGAAGTTTAGGTTTTACATTGTACTTAAATTGTTTGATTCTGTTCCTGGTAATAGGTCTATACAAGATAGGAAAGTTACTTATAGGAGTACTTAAAGGATCTGTATTTTAAGGCTTTATGATCTGAACGAATACCGCTTAAGACAGCCCGATCTATAACTTGCAATTTACAAACACATTATCAATACAAGAGGCACAAGATGGTGTTTGATGTGTGATGTTTCATTCCGCTTTCAGACTTAGCAGAAGAAGGACCAGTCCTCTTCTCCCGGCTTGGAGACGCTGTCTTGTTTCCAGTGGTTTCTGTAACCTTCACTGGTGCTCTGGAACCCATCTTACTTTTTGGAGGGGAAAACGTGTCAAGTTATATAGATTGAATTATAAATGATACAAGTGTAAAATTTTTGTAAATATATTATAATACAGGGTCAGAGCCGCAATGTCAGGTATAGAGTCAATTGACAAATTTTTAAAATAATTTAGATAATCAAAGATTATTATAGTTAAGTAATTAAATATTTACAAATTGTCAAGTTTTTTGCTTGACTCCAGTATGTAAAGGTACAGGAAAGTTTCAATCCACCGCCGGCAGCCCTAATTTAATGTTTCTTGTTAAAACACGTTATTCAATCAACAGGCTGGCCTTGTCCCAAACTATTTATACTGATTGGAATACCCCTGCAAGGTTTTAGCAACAATCAGTAAGATTTTTCCTAAATGACTAAAGCGGTTTTTACAAAAAGTTTCTTAAAAAGTAAAAGTTGGCCCTTCAAACCGGAAACGGTATACAATCCGTGAGGTGCAGTAGACGGTGACAAGTGCTACCCCGAAAACCGCTATCCGATACAACCCGAACTGGCGGAGTTACGGGGGGGACTTTTAGTTATGCCGGTATGATGGGCGTCGATTTTAAAACTGCCCTACCTCCGCGACCCGTAGTCTTTCAGACGTGCGGTTTCGAGTATAAGGGCTGGTCTTGCGAGGTCAATGTGCCAATGTAGACTCGTGGACACTCTGTGAGCTAGAGCTTCCGTTCGGGCCAGGTGTTACGGGTAACGACGAGACCAAACCCTCAACCAAATTCCACACCTCTGGGACGCCATCCGGCGGAGATATGGCAGTTCCAAAACTCTATGTAGAGTATGGGAGCTCTACCCTGACTTTATATCTCCCACTAGTCAGATATTATTTTTGGGGACTATACAATTTCTCCCAAACTCTACCTGGACTGTTTTGAAAAATTTTACAAGTCCATAATGCAATTTCGAAAATTTTACAAGTCCAAAACAGTTTTTTAAAATTTTACAAGTCCCGTGTGTAATTAAGTGTGAAATTTCTCTAAGTCCAGTCTACGTCACAGCGTACTACGTCACGATCGTACGATCCGCGATGACGCGTGTTTGCTTGGAGTTAGAAATTTTCCACAACTTTGCGGGTTAATATCTCGGTCCCTACGCGTCCGATTTTCGAAATTTTTCTACAATCTTATTTATTTTGCAAGTTCTTATAGTCTAGTGTCTTAAAAATACAAATATCCTAACCGTTAAACAGCACAAAACACGTTTCAAATTACGTAATTATGGTCGATTTTTAAATTAAAATGGCTATAACTTCGTCAGTTTTAACGCCAAAATTACGAAATTTTCAGGACATATTCTACACAATCTTATCTATACTTATCAATAAAAACTTATATATGTTATCGCTTAAAATTAATTTTTACAATTATTTTAAGTTAAAATTTTTACACAAATTTTTTAAAAAGTCTATAAATTAACGCCCACTCAACTTTTCACAGGTCTGGAAGTTGCTCCCGGCTCCTCTCCGTGAATGTTAATAAAGCTTGTATGACACTAACTGCTGTATCATCTCTAAGTAAGTATGCTTGGTCGTATTTCGAAAAAACATTGATCGGGTTCCTATCGTATTTGGCCTGCCCATAGATGGTACAATCATTGACAAACTTAGTCATCTGGTCTTTCATTTTCGGCCAATAATACTTTGCTGTTAACGCTAGGTAACATTCGTTAATACCGCGATGGTTTGTTTTTCCTTCGTGGTAATGGCGAATGATTTCTTGCTGTCTTAGATAGTCTTTTACATTTTCCAGCTCCTTCTTAGCCAATATTAATTTTATAGATGAACTTTTGAACTTATCTTGTATAATGGGAATACATAGCGAGAGGAGGATTAATCAAGAGAGCAGTTTGAATTTGAGATCTATAATGAGATCTTCTTCTAAATTAGAGTCGGATAACTGAACAGATGTACGTGTGTGAGTGTCAAATGGTGTTGTCACGTTTGTATGTTTCTTTATGTCACCTACAATAGTCAGATACAATTGTCGGTTTAATTTATTCAGAGGGTCGTCTGTTATGGGAACTTCCAGTATTGGATGTTCGTTTGCAGTATGTGCTGTGAGAGTACTTGAGTTACTTATAGAGGCTAGTTTTTCACTTGGGTTAACTATTACAGGGCTGACTTCCTCGTTACAGATCTCGATTCGCGATAACGCGTCGGCATTTGTGTTAATTTTGCCTTTCTTATACACTACGGAGAAGTCATACTCACTTAACTTTAAACGCCATCTTGTAAGCCGTGAGTTTGGCTCTTTCAAGTTCATAACCCATTGCAACGGCTTATGGTCTAGTACTATCTTAAATTGTCGACCAAAGAGATAGGGACGGAAGTAATTAGTTGCCCATACTATAGCTAACAGTTCCTTCTGTGGATGTAAGGTCCTTAACTCAGTGCAAGTGACAGAGGTGATCGACGGTCAGTCTCCGCTATCAGCGTGAGCCTCCACTCGAGTGTGAGCCCGCATCACATACCAAAACATTCCTGTGCTGCAGTGGTCGACGGTAAGCCTCCACTCTCAAGTGTGAGCCCGCATCACATATACAACAATACCAACTTCCAAAATTTACATCCTTACTGTACATTGTTGACTCGCCACCAGCTCTAAATCATTTTCTCACGGTCAACGCAACGTGTCCTCGAATACAAGCCGCAATACGACTCCGAGTTACACGAAGTCACGTTGACGCCACACTGCGAGCATCGTTGCGCGTTTCCATTGCGCGACACGACACGATCTTTGGGAAAAGCCGTTCTCCAAAATGTTCGTCAGTGTCTTACTACTGTGAGTTTATATTATATTTTTCAATAAGTCCAACGTTCAGTGAATATAGTGCAAGTGTTTTTATTATGTTTTTTATACTTTTATTTACAAATTGTGATTTAAAAAAATATTTTTATATATCTTTTTGTTTGTCTCTGGTGATCTGTACAGCTTAAAAAATATAGATTTTAATGCCTCCCAAAAAAGAAGGAAATCTGAAACCAGTCGCGATATTGCAAATTCAATCGATTTAAACATGGCCGAAAAAAATCCTCTTTCTGTTTTACCTAAATTTATTAAGCCGTATAATGGAGACCGTGAGTCTTTGCCCGCGTTTTTGACGAATTGCGAAAATGCAATTTCATTAGCAAGTACAGACCAACAGAATGTGCTATGTAAGTATAAAATATCACAACTCGAAGGAAAGGCACAATTGGCATGTTGTTTAAAATGTTTTATTTGCTTGGACAGAGATCAAACAGTTTTAAAAATAACTTTCGGGAGAAAACACTCCACCCATTTACTAGTAGATTTACAAAATTGCAAACAATTACCTTCGGAAGATGTGATAATATTCTATAAGGATTGAATCGTGTCTAACACGATTGCAATCGGATATTCAGATAGTTGTGAAAAGAAACTGAACTTTTAGGCAGAATAGCTGCCATGGAAGATTTAGCCTCTAATACATTTTTACTAGAATTAAATTCAAACTTTTCTCATATTGTTCGCTGTAGGAATCCTAAATCTTTATCCGAAGCAATAACACATGCAACGGAAGAAGAGAAATTGTATAAGTAGTCCCGTTTATCGAACAGTTCGACACAAAAATATTGTTCGAATTGCCAGAAATCTGGTCACAGTACTTCTGATTGTTTTAAAAATAAAGGTAAACATTTCAAACCTAAATTTCATAACATAAATTTCAACCCTAGTTTTGAAACAACAATCATTATAAACCTAATTCTTTTAATTTTAGTAAATCATGTGCGTATTGTAAAAAGCCTGGTCACTTAATACAGGAATGTCGCAAACTTAAATTCAAAAACGACAACATGCGACCTAACATAAATAATCGCACATTATCGAGTGCTCAAGCACCAAACACAAGTTCAAAAAATCATTCTACGGTAAATGTAATAAGCGATCTTAATGAAAACAAACATTTAAACTAAAAAAGGTTTCGGTGCCGTGTGTTATATGCCTAGCATATAGAGGAACTGCTGACTAGAACTGCAGGGTTGCATATTTCAGTATTGATCAGCCGATCATATTCCAGCATTGACGTCAATCCGAATGCATAATTATAGATATTTCATACGACACGAGCATTCTAGATTCGGTACCAATATCGACCGGACTTAGTCTCATAGTTTTGTATAAGTTAGTCCCGATATAAAAATTTATATTGTAATTTGAAATAATTAAATAGTTTTTAAAGTACTTTGGTTTTTTTTTAAAACCATCGGTCGGGCTACCGTAATTGGCGCAGTCGTAGGATACTTCGAAGCAGCTAAGGTTATTCGCTCCAGCCCCACGAATCGGTTCCAGGCGAAGTGGCCAGACCCTGCTTATACTTTCAAGTATTTCGTCGAGGTATCCAGAACCTACGAGCACACGGCCGAGACGGCACTCAACAATCAGTGCAGCAGAAGAAAACCAATGTAAGTACGTTGAAACTTTCTTTGAAGTGTTGCCTTCCTTCCCACCATTTTCCACCCACGTAAAATCGGAGGGAAATCTGTCTCTTCCAGACAGATTCGTAGGAGTAATTTAGATAGGAATAGGAATTTGGGCAATTTAAATCTAAGTAACATAGACGAAGTAACATCCGAAATGGCTTGCGACCCAGACACCATCTTCAAAGCTTTGCGCCCGGTGCCCGAATTCGACGGGAACCCGAATGTACTCACTCGATTCATTAGAATTTGCGATCAATTAGTTGCGTTATACATGAGCCCGGATCCAAATGCCAAATTTAGTAACTTGTGTTTAAAATTACTGGGCCGGCGGCTAGAATGATTAACTCCAATGGCATACCGGAAAATTAGTTAGGTATTAGAAACGCTTTAGTAAATAATTTTGCTGACCTAAGGGATGAGACCGCCTTATATAACGATTTATCATTAGCCACTCAAGGGAATGACAGCCCCAAGAATTTTACGACGAATGCCAAAACCTTTTCAGTACTATAATGACGTATGTATCCTTGCACGAAACTCTCGCCACTACAATAGAGGCGAAAAGGGAACTTTATAAAAAATTGTCAATGCAGTCATTTGTACGGGGTCTTAAGGAACCTCTGGGGTCTCGTATACGCTGTATGAGACCTCCGAGCATAGAAAAGGCTTTGGAATTTGTGCAAGATGAACTTAATGTTATGTATCTACAAAATAGGAATGAATTAACATCTGACCGACGGCATCATCCACCACAAGCACAAACTACACCCAAACACCGACCTTAAGTAACCTTTAATTTTGGCTCTCCAACAATTAATTGGCAAAGGCCTATGCCTGCGCCTGTGCATATAAACGCACCCCAGCAGCCGGTACAGCATTTCAATTTCAACCTCAGCAGAGGTCAACGCCTATGCACCTTACCAGAACACAACAAATGTTCCGCGCGCCCCCACCTAATTATAACCCACAAAACAGCGGATTTAGGATTCCACCCAGGATGCCGCCACCACAAAATCAAGGACCGAAACCAATGAGCGGGGTAAGTCACGTAGCTGTTAAACCACTTCCCCCTACCCTACAACAAATTACTTTAAATCAAGGGAGATGAATTTTAACGAGACTTTTGACTGGGATAACGAATACCCTGCCTATTACCAAGAAACTGACTATGATATGACCGACTATAACAACTATTATGACTACCAGACGGAACAGGAATATTACTATCATCCCCCAAGCATTCCATATGTCAACGACGAATATCCTAGTAACTCCATTGAGCCCGCACAATCATCCGCTAGGCAAGAGCAGGATTTTTCGAAAGACCGTCCCCAGAAAGAACAAGGATAGAGTTAAATTTGCACTCAAAAAAACAACTACGCTATATTCATATTTCAGACCCACCTCTTAAACTACTTGTCGACACTGGGGCAAACCAATCATTTATGAGCCCCGAGGCAGTAGACAAATATTTTCACCACATTCCTAAAACCTATGATCCTTTTGAGGTAACCAATTCGCGTGTCACCACTATGCATGAACATTCCATTACAATACCGCATTTTTCGGAATTTAATGATCAAACCTATATAAAATTTTTATCTATAAATTTCATAATGATTTTGATGGATTAATAGGGTTAGATTTACTAGTAAATTCAAAATAGATCTGAAAATAACATTTTACTCACTGAAAAGCCAATATTCCATTATAATTATACAAGTGCAGACAAGCAAATTCCAAGAAACTATTCCAGCCTATTCCACTAGAGTAATCAATATCCCTATTCATTATCCCGACGGTGACGTATACGTGACAGAATAACTATTCTGCAACTGTATAATTCACGAATGCATAACTAATGTTACTGATGAAACTGGCATAGTTGAAATTGAAAATAAAACGGAATCCGACATAATTATCTCCTTCGACCGAGCTAACAAAATAAACGTATGCAATATCGAGTGCACGCGCACCGAACATGACCCGACGCGCGTTCAAAACGTGTTACAGAAATTACGTACAGACCATTAAAACGTCGAGGAAAAAGCTAACTTACAGAATTTATGCGCACGCTACGCCGACGTTTTTTACATAGAAGGCGAAGCTTTGACATTCACAAATAAAATCAAACACCACATTAGGACGACGGACGAATCACCTATTTATACAAAGAGTTATAGATATCCTTACATACATCGACAGGAAGCTAGGGAACAGATTTCAAAAATACTTGAACAAGGCATTATACGACCGTC
This sequence comes from Lamproptera curius, assembly GCA_029286875.1. Lineage (NCBI taxonomy): Eukaryota > Metazoa > Arthropoda > Insecta > Lepidoptera > Papilionidae > Lamproptera > Lamproptera curius. The sequence goes on from JAGSMT010000284.1 coordinate 57,423, forward strand.
TGACTCTGCGTGGAGCTCACCTATTTGGGTAGTTCCAAGAAAGCCGACGCTTCAGGCAGACAAAAGTGGAGACTCGTAGTTGATTTTAGGAAACTAAATGACAAGACAATCGACGACAAGTATCCCATCTGATAGAATTGGAACACAACCCAATTAGTTTTTTAAATATTTTTGTGAGGGCGCCACTGTATATCTGTGATCTCATGACGTTGAATGATTTCACCATTGTGTACGCTTGCACTTTAATTACAATAAAACAAGATAGTTACTCAGTTAATTTCTTTTATTCCATCTAAATCCTACATGGTAGCAGAGCGTGGTTGTGGATAAAAGAAATCAGATAAAAATAAATAGTAATTCCGAAGTTTTACCGAAGAGTGCAATTTTGAGGTTACCGGTACCTACCTACCGGCATTTTGTGGTCAGCGCGCTAAAAAACTCCGTTTCTTCAGAATGTCGAGCTCGAATATGTTTAATCTCGAGAAATTGAGTGGTCGAGACAATTTCACAACATGGAAATTCAGTGTTAAAATATATCTCGAGCATGAGGAACTGTGGAGTTGCATCGAACCACCGACAGGATATACGTTCGACGCAGCAAAAGACATAAAGGCAAAAACTCATTCTGCTACTGGACCCTCAAAACTATGTTCATGTCCAACAGTGCACAACCGCCAAAGAAGTGTGGGACAGCTTGAAAAAAGTATTTGATGATAATGGGCTAACACGGAGGGTAAGCCTGTTAAAAGAGTTAATCAATACTTCACTGGAATCAAGTAATGGCATAGAGGACTATATTAGCAAGATTATGAATGCTGCACACAAGCTTAGAAATATTAACTTTGAAGTTAATGATCAGTGGTTGCACATTGATGTTAGCAGCTTGCCTGATGAGTATAAACCAATGATTATGGGATTGAGAATTCTGTGCAAAATCGTTGCAGACTTTATAAAGCAAAATTACTCCAAGAAGTGAGAAGTGAAGATTCAAACAAAGCCTTTTATTCGAACTCAAAGAAAAACTTTAAGAATCAACAACATGATAAAATTGAGGTGAGAAATGTTTTATATGTACCGGACTTGCAGCCAATCTACGTCAGTTAGTACTATCACTAGAATGGATGTAATGTCATTCACTAGAAAGGTTGCAATATTAATAATAATACGGAAAGCTATTATGTTCAGCCTCCTAATAAATAAATTATATGTTCTGGACTCTTATATACTCATGTTGAAACTGCTCATATGGTGTCAAATAAACCTAATGAAAATGATATTAATTTATGGCATCTGCGGATGGCACATTTAAATGTTTCAACTCTAAAGAAATTACCAGATTGTGCCGAAGGTGTTAGACTGAACAAGGAGTTCATAAGGATACTCAATGTTCCACCTGTTTAGAAGGAAACAGGCAAGGTTGCCGTTCAAGAATCCAGGTTCTAGAGCCACAGAACCACCAAGTTATACATTCTGACCTTTGGCCTATGGAACTACTTCTATGGTATGAAATATTTCATTTCTTTCATCGACGATTACTCCAGAATGGTCCATATTTATTTTATGAAAGATAAACAAAATGTGCTAGATATTTTAAAGACTTTAAAACAAGGGTAGAGAACCAATTGAAATATAAAATTAAAATAATAAGAACAGACAATGGTAAGAGTACTGCAATTCCAATTTTGAGCAATACTTATCAAACTGTGGAATTATACACCAGACTAGCACTCCGTATACTCCTCAGCAAATGGGCTTGCGAAAGGATGAATAGAACACTGGTAGAAAAGGCGAGATGCATGATATTTTATGCAAAGTTAAATAAACCTGTATGGGCTGAGGCTATTGCACAGCTGCATACATTGTTAATAGATCACCAACTAAAGTACTAGAAGACACTACTCCTTATAAAATGTGGACAGGAAAGGAACCAAAGTTGATCATATGAGAATATTTGGACAAGAGTCATGGTTCATATTCCAAAGGAGAAACGTCTAAAATGGGACAAAAGTCAAATACTATTCTGCAACTGTATAATTCACGAATGCATAACTAATGTTACTGATGAAATTGGCATAGTCGAAATTGAAAATAAAACGGAATCCGACATAATTATCTCCTTCGACCGAGCTAACAAAATAAACTATGCAATATCGAGTCACGCGCACCGAACATGACCCGACGCGTTCAAAACGTGTTACAGAAATTACGTACAGACCATTAAAACGTCGAGGAAAAAGCTAACTTACAGAATTTATGCGCACGCTACGCCGACGTTTTTTACATAGAAGGCGAAGCTTTGACATTCACAAATAAAATCAAACACCACATTAGGACGACGGACGAATCACCTATTTATACAAAGAGTTATAGATATCCTTACATACATCGACAGGAAGCTAGGGAACAGATTTCAAAAATACTTGAACAAGGCATTATACGACCGTCTGACTCTGCGTGGAGCTCACCTACTTGGGTAGTTCCAAAGAAAGCCGACGCTTCAGGCAGACAAAAGTGGAGACTCGTAGTTGATTTTAGGAAACTAAATGACAAGACAATCGACGACAAGTATCCCATCTGATAGAATTGGAACACAACCCAATTAGTTTTTAAATATTTTTGTGAGGGCCACTGTATATCTGTGATCTCATGACGTTGAATGATTTCACCATTGTGTACGCTTGCACTTTAATTACAATAAAACAAGATAGTTACTCAGTTAATTTCTTTTATTCCATCTAAATCCTGCATGGTAGCAGAGCGTGGTTGTGGATAAAAGAAATCAGATAAAATAAATAGTAATTCCGAAGTTTTCCGAAGAGTGCAATTTGAGGTTACCGGTACCTACCTACCGGCATTTTGTGGTCAGCGCGCTAAAAACTCCGTTTCTTCAGAATGTCGAGCTCGAATATGTTTAATCTCGAGAATTGAGTGGTCGAGACAATTTCCACAACATGGAAATTCAGTGTTAAAATATATCTCGAGCATGAGGAACTGTGGAGTTGCATCGAACCACCGACAGGATATACGTTCGACGCAGCAAAAGACATAAAGGCAAAACTCATTCTGCTACTGGACCCTCAAAACTATGTTCATGTCCAACAGTGCACAACCGCCAAAGAAGTGTGGGACAGCTTGAATAAAGTATTTGATGATAATGGGCTAACACGGAGGGTAAGCCTGTTAAAAGAGTTAATCAATACTTCACTGGAATCAAGTAATGGCATAGAGGACTATATTAGCAAGATTATGAATGCTGCACACAAGCTTAGAAATATTAACTTTGAAGTTAATGATCAGTGGCTTGGCACATTGATGTTAGCCGGCTTGCCTGATGAGTATAAACCAATGATTATGGGATTGGAGAATTCTGGTGCTAAAATTGGTGCAGACTTTATAAAAGCAAAATTACTCCAAGAAGTGAGAAGTGAAGATTCAAACAAAGCCTTTTATTCGAACTCAAAGAAAAACTTTAAGAATCAACAACATGATAAAATTGAGGTGAGAAATGTTTTATATGTACCCGGACTTGCAGCCAATCTACTGTCAGTTAGTACTATCACTAAGAATGGATGTAATGTGTCATTCACTGAGAAAGGTTGCAATATTAATAATAATACGGGAAAGCTATTATGTTCAGCCTCGCTAATAAATAAATTATATGTTCTGGACTCTTATACTACTCATGTTGAAACTGCTCATATGGTGTCAAATAAACCTAATGAAAATGATATTAATTTATGGCATCTGCGGATGGCACATTTAAATGTTTCAGCTCTAAAGAAATTACCAGATTGTGCCGAAGGTGTTAGACTGACACAAGGAGTTCATAAGGATACTCAATGTTCCACCTGTTTAGAAGGGAAACAGGCAAGGTTGCCGTTCAAGAATCCAGGTTCTAGAGCCACAGAACCACTACAAGTTATACATTCTGACCTTTGTGGCCCTATGGAGACTACTTCTTATGGAGGTATGAAATATTTCATTTCTTTCATCGACGATTACTCCAGAATGGTCCATATTTATTTTATGAAAGATAAACAAAATGTGCTAGATATTTTTAAAGACTTTAAAACAAGGGTAGAGAACCAATTGAATTATAAAATTAAAATAATAAGAACAGACAACGGTAAAGAGTACTGCAATTCCAATTTTGAGCAATACTTATCAAACTGTGGAATTATACACCAGACTAGCACTCCGTATACTCCTCAGCAAAATGGGCTTGCGGAAAGGATGAATAGAACACTGGTAGAAAAGGCGAGATGCATGATATTTTATGCAAAGTTAAATAAACCTGTATGGGCTGAGGCTATTGCCACAGCTGCATACATTGTTAATAGATCACCAACTAAAGTACTAGAAGACACTACTCCTTATAAAATGTGGACAGGAAAGGAACCAAAGTTAGATCACATGAGAATATTTGGCACAAGAGTCATGGTTCATATTCCAAAGGAGAAACGTCTAAAATGGGACAAAAAGTCAATGGAAATGATTTTTGTCGGTTACTGTGAATATACAAAAGAATACCTGTAATGCAGCCACAAACACATGAAGTGACAAAAGTAGAGATGATATTTTTTGAAAATGTTAATCAGTCTAATGAATGTACAATTTCAGTCAATCCAATTGATGCCGAGTCAATCAAGTCAGAAGAGAGACCAAAGCAGTCTGTCACTATTCCTCAGTCAGATGAATCTGCAACAAAAACTTTATCTGAAAGTGATGGTGAAAACTCCAGTGAATATGAAACTGATACATGTGATCTTGATGACAGTTACCAGCCGCCAAGAAGATTATTACAGCAAGAACAACAGACTAGTAATGTAACTCTCAGACCTCGTAGAAACTATCAGATTAATAATAATGGTTTACTTTGTTTATATACAAAATTACAGATCCACAAAGTATAGACGAAGCTTTGACATCTCCACATGCCAAAGAATGGAGAAAAGCGATGGATGAAGAGTATAACTCCTTGATAGAAAATGAAACATGGCAGCTTGTCGACTTACCTACAGATAAAAGGCATTGCCAAGTAAATGGTGTTCAAGACCAAAACTGATCAACAAGGAAATACTATTAGATACAAAGCTAGACATTGTCGAAAAAGTGTTACTGCACAGAGGAAAGGCACTGTGATTATTCAGCAAGTCATATCTCCGAGTAGGAATGAGATGTACCTTCATTCGAATTATCTGATATCCTCAGTAAGCAGCTTCAATATAATCTACAGATCAGAACAAGATGGATGCTGTGTTGCTTTGCTTACAAGGATAATAGATACCTGTATTATATATGTTAAAGCAGAATTATATCCAGAGGAGATAAGGTTTTTACTTTTGAAATCTATCTATGGTCTCAACAAAGATTAAGCAGGTTTGGAATATTAATGAGGAATGCCAAGTCTAAAAGGTGGAGTTGAAGCAATCATAGAGTGAATGGTAATTATTATAGATATAAAGTAAAGAGAATTTATATTACAGATTGTTGATGACATTAATGCATGACTTTAGTTGTCTGCCAGTTCAACTAAAATAAAAGACAGTTATGTGAATTACAACTATGAGAGTATATTGGCTCAAGATCAAGACCAGATTTGTGGATTAACAGTCATTCACTAGAGGTCGAGAAAGAATTTGTTAACTAGGAGAAGTATTTAGATTGAGAAATTTATTTTATCAATTGCATTTAATGACTGACGTTTGTGAAGCAACAAAGGACACCATAGAGTTGGTCTGACAGGTTCCTGAAAGCATTTGATAGATCACATTTGACTGTCCATTACAACATGCTATCGGAGTTACTGAATGCTCATGAAAAATCAAATACCAGAAATATCAGTTTTTTGAATACCCATATAGTCATTCAACAGACCAAGCATCGAGAGGAGGAAGATTTCTAATCAGTCTGGAATCAGTGTTTTGAGTGATTGAGTAAAGTTTATTTTTGCATTTGCACCTTTTGTACATTAAAATGCCTGAACGCGCTTCGTGTGAAGTAATAAAGGAGCCGACCGGCTCCGCTTGCGTGCTCTGCAGGCGCGCAGACCGCCATTTGATAGCAACATTTGAACGTATAGTTGTGCGTACTTGTACGAAAAGATGAATGATGAAAAATTAATAATACTCGTGTCAAAATATGAGTGTTTATTTGACATAACCAAGCCATCACATATATAATGAAAGACAATGCATGGGAGGAAATTAGCAAATGTCTCGGAATAAGTGGTAAGTAAGGTTTCATTGTTTTACACCTACCCCAGATACTCAAACGAATTTTAAAGCAAGGGCTTTAAACTCGTGCGACGTGTTAGATTCAAAGTCAAAATAGGAATAACATGAGTTTAAATGCGCTCTACTTTAAAAACTCGTTTGAGTATCTGATCGTTAGAATATACTTAGTAGTAGACAATTTTTATTAAATATAACTTAAGAAACTCGCGAGCCACTTGATCTTGCCAATCTAAAACATCACTTGATGAAAGAATAATCCTTAAATTTATTCCTGTGGTTAGAACTGCAGTCGCTATTAGAACTGTTTTCTATTATTATTGTCTGTTATTGCTGTTAATAAATTTATATTGCTGTGAAATTATTCTCTTGTCCTGGCGTCCGATTTTTCTATTAAAAATTATGTAAACATGTAGTTGCTAATATAATTAAATCACGTACTTCTGAATTTTCATTGTTTTTGATAAATTTCAAATCTTTGAGTTAGCATTCCAAATGCACATTCTACGACTTTTCTTGCCCTAGCTTAAACGCAGATTAAATACTTTTTTGATAATTCTGTTCTTGCTTGTTCTCTTGGATACGGCCGCAATATATTATTGCTCAAAGGAAATGCCTCGTCTCCTATAAAACATGTGGTAAGCTTTCAGTGGTACTAGGTAGAGGTTATTTGAGGGCAGCTTTAACTTATTGGTGTTGAGTTTTTTCCAAAATTTTGAATTCTGTAAAATTCGCCGTCGCTATTTTTACCATATGATCGACATCAACAATTAAAAAACTGTATTTCGCGTCGACCACAGCTAGTAACACTGTACTGAAAAGTTTTATAATTATAGTATAAGCTTCCACTATTATCTGGTGCCTGTATATTGACATGCTTTCCGTCTATAGCGCCCAAACAGTTAGGAAAATTCCAAATATTAAAAGAAATCAGTGAAACCTTTTCCCACATTTCTTCATCTGGCATCTGCATAACTATGGGCATCAAAACATCAGAAATTACTCTGATTGTCTCATGAATAATTGAATGAACTGCAGAAATTCCATTCGAAAATTAAATGACAAGTTTTGAAATTGCAACCAGTGATGAGGAATCTGTAAAATAAAACAAACACAAAATAGAAATATAAGATGCGTACCAAAACGAACTATAAAAAAAAAAGAGTTATGTTATTAATTTTTCATTTCTGTTCTTTCCAGTGACGCAGTGCCAGGATCGTTGGAAGAAACTGCGAGATAACTTCAGAAAAGCCTATTATAACCGAAAAGGCAAAGAGTGGCGATGGTGCAACTACGTCCAAATTGATAAAATTTGAAAAGAACTTTCTTTATATAATACCATTTTTCGCAATCGAAACCAAATATCTAATGTAACATTATCATCGGATGATTCAGAGCCTGGCTACACCAATACCACCACCATCGACATCATCTAAACGTTCTGACCATTCTGAAGTTGAATCGCTTTGCAAGTACTTCTGGCTCGAAAAGAGACCACGCTTAAGCAAAGATGTTGCTACGGTTTTCGAAGAGTATCTTGAAGAAAAAGAAATACTACACCCCGTGACAAGGCATTACGTAATTTTTTGTCTATGTCAGATACAGTGGAAACATTCCCAAAGAAGTCCAAGCACGAATTAAAAGGCGCGTGTTTAACTATTGTTAATGAAGCTGAATTAAGTCTGTATGAAAATAGTACAGATTTGAATTATTCTTTGTCTATAAATTCACCGCCATCGATAATCAATCTACTTATCTAGTGTCAAACGAAACCTATATTCCTCAAAACTATCCAGATCAGACTACTTACGGTACGTTCAACGGCGTCGAGTGTTTCTCACCGAATCGGTTTTTGCAGGATTCGGTTTAGTGGCATAAGTATTTCAATGAAGGAGTTCACACATCATTCGGTTTCAAGACACGACAAAAAGCCGAATCTTGCTGAAGTTGACATCCGATTTTGCGACTACAAACCGATCCGGCGATACTGCAAAATGCAGATCCGATACAGTGGTATAGGGCATTCAATACATGCGTTCATACGATACACGCGAGGGTAGATTCGGTTTTGTCGGATCTTGAAACCGAATGCGTCGCACAAGCTGGGAAGGAGGGGTGGGCGGGAGGGACACCTGCACGTGCGCTTGCCGTTGCCAGTTCTTTTCGCCCGCTTTGACTGACCGCTCGCTATGACGACGAAAAATATAAACGTTGAAAATTTAATTTCTCTTGTCCAAAATCAGGCCAGTTTTATGGGACAAAACTCTCGAAATATACAAGGATAAAAACTTGAGAACTGCTGGTGGCGAGAAATATGTATAAATTTGAATGAAGATTTTGAAGAAATGGAGGAGAAAACAGGCAGGATTATGGTAAGTTTGTAATTTTTTAAAGTAAAAAGTTAAACAGGTTAAGTATTTGTACATTAGCAGTGTGTTACAAAATTAACGTTAGATTGATTCGTCTTGCAAGGCACAGCTCCTGCTGTAGAAATAAAATAATTTGTAATTCAGATCGTATAACATTAGCATCGTCCACCTCGTGTACTATTTTGTTCATTGGCTGCATCTGTGAACACGTTAACCACTGATGATACATTGCTTGTTGTTTCTATGTTCGACTGTACACCTTCCATATCTATTATAAAATTATGAAGTACAGTGCAAGCCTTCTACAATCGATATTGCTGTGTGGTATCAACATCCAGTGGACGATGAAATATTCGCCACTTGTTAGCTAATATCCCAAAGGCGCTATCCAAATGGTTTCCCGTAAGTTTTGTTATGTACAGGGTATACAAAATATTTCAGATATATTAACTAAGGGGACTACTGTTGATAAACATTTATATTGTGTGTCAAATATGGGATTGTGTTCAGGGGAGGGTGATAGAATTGGAACACAACCCAATTAGTTTTTTAAATATTTTTGTGTTTGTCTATTCTTACTTATCTGTGATCTCATGACGTTGAATGATTTCACCATTGTGTACGCTTGCACTTTAATTACAATAAAACAAGATAGTTACTCAGTTAATTTCTTTTATTCCATCTATATCCTACACCATCCCCAATATTTCTGATGTTCTAGACAAATTAGGTAGGTGTCAATACTTCTCGACTCTAGATTTAGCCTCAGGTTTCTACCAAGTCGAAATGAATCCTTCTGACATTCCGAAGACCGCTTTTAATGTGGAACATGGGCATTTCGAATTTCTGCGCATGCCTATGGGCCTTAAGGGTAGTCCCTCCACCTTCCAGAGGGTTATGGACAATGTCCTTAGAGGACTGCAAAATGAGATCTGTCTTGTATATCTTGACGATATTGTTGTCTTCAGACATCTCTACAGGAACACATGGTTAATCTTGAAAAAGTGTTTAACGTCTTAGAGAATCGAATTTTAAAATTCAAATGGATAAATCCAATTTTTAAAATTGGAGACTGCTTACCTAGGACATATAATTGTTAGGGAAGGTATCAAACCTAACCCTGAAAAAATCGTTGCCATCCAAAAATACCAACTGCCCAAAACTAGCAAGGAAATTAAACAGTTTTTAGGCCTATTAGGTTATTACAGGAAATTTATCCCCGATTTTGCGCGCATTACTAAGCCCATGACAAAATGCCTAAAAAAGACCCAAAAATAACCTTAGACTCTGAATATTTGGAATGTTTTGAGAAATGTAAAACAAACTATTAACCAATGACCCATCTCCAACATCCCGACTTTAACAGAGAATTTATCTTGACGACCGACGCTTCTAACGTCGCATTAGAGCTTACTTTCTCAAGGGCCGTTGGATCGGATAAACCTGTCTGCTATGCTTCAGGACCTTGAACGACAGTGAAAGAAAGGAACTCTTAGCAATCGTTTGGGCCACTAAATATTTTAGACCCTATTTATTTGGCCGTAAATTTAAAATACTTACCGACCATAAACCCTTGCAGTGGATTATGAACTTAAAAGAACCTAACGCAAGGCTAACAAGGTGGAGACTTAAACTTAGCGAGTACGATTATACAATTATATATAAAAAAGGCAAATATAATACTAACGCCGATGCCCTATCCCGAGTAGAGATTAATAATGAGGAAATTGCGTCTATTTCCTCAGAACTAGAATCACTCGTAGTTCAACATTCCGAAAGACAAAGACCAGGATCCTCCACAGCCACCGCACATAGTTGCCTCGAAAACCCTATCCTTGAAATCCCGATCACAGACGAACCGTTAAATAAATTCCACCGACAGATTTGTTTAGATATCGTAGGTGACATTAAACGACGTACGACAGCCATAAAACCGTTTGATACTCACACTCGAACTTTTATCCAAGTATCCGAATCATCTTTAGAACAAGACGTAGTTAACGCGATCAAAGAGTACGTTAACTGCAAGGTAAAACAGCCTTAAAATTAATCCACCCTAGGCATGACTCCATATTACCGATCATTCAGAAACATTTTAAGAGCTCTTCTATGAACTTAGTTTTAGCAAAGAATGAGCTAGAAGACATAAAAGAATACTTGAGACAGCAAGAAATTATAAAACTTTATCATGAAGGGAAAACTAACCACAGAGGCATTAATGAATGCTTTCTTGCGCTATCACGTCGTTACTATTGGCCAAAAATGAAGGACGAAATAGCAAAATATATTAACGAATGTACAGTTTGCGGACAGACTAAATACGACAGAAATCCCATCAAACCCGAATTTAATATAGTTCCACCAGCTACAAAGCCCTTCGAGATAATTCACATTGATTTATTCACGGCACAATGCGAAAAATACCTCACTTTCGTAGACTCCTTCTCAAAATATGGACAGGCTTACCACTTGAGAGATGGCACTGCAGTTAGTATATTGCAAGGATTATTGACCTTTTGTACTCACCATGGACTACCACTGACTATAGTGACAGATAACGGGACCGAGTTTACCAACCAATTATTTGAAGAATTTGTACGACTTCATAAGATCAATCACCATAGAACCTTGCTAATTCCTAACGACAACGGTATTATAGAAAGATTCCATTCCACACTACTCGAACACCTACGCATACTTAAATTAAATCGTAAGGACGAACTGACTATTAACCAAATGCCCTACGCCATATTGTTATAATAGCTCAGTCCACAGTTTTACTAAATGCAGACCTCACGATATTATAAGAGGACACTTTGACCCTAGGGACCTTTCGACATTAACCTCACCGAACATCCAATGCAAGAATATATTCTTAATCATCGAGACCAAATGAAAACGGTATATCGACTTATACATGAAGCCACATTGACCGATTGTACTAATACAATGAACAATGTTAATAAGAACCGCGAACCTGAAATGACATACCAACCCGAGCAACAGGTCTATATTAAAAACCCATTTGCTGCAAGGCAAAAGTTAGCACCCCGCTACACCCATGACACTGTCCTCGCTGATCTCCCCATTCATATATACACCTCCAAAAAGAAAGGACCCGTCGCGAAATCCCGACTTAAACGCACACCTAAGACGTACAACTTGTTACAGGATCCGACTGGTACTGGTTCTTCAAGTAACAATGGCAATGGACATAAGACTTGAAAGTCTCGACGATGGACCAGGACTGTTACCCACTATACTACTACTCATTACTACTGTTTCCACAGTATGTACAATTGTCCGACTTACAGAACAGACTAGACTCTATACACGACCAACTTAACTATTTCAGGACTACATTAGACAACCACACTTTAACCCTATATGAACTCCAAATTGACTACCTTAACCATAAATTAATGAAAATAAATGTACAGTTAAAAAGCTTAAAATCGACCAGAAATAAAAGAGGTCTAATTGACAGATTAGGGTATTTAATTAAATCCGTAACGGGTAATTTGGATCATTCTGACGCCATCCGATATGATAACGCAACAGAAATATTAGAAAGTAATGAGCATAAGACGTTGTCTGAGTTCAACTCCCATATTAGTCTCAATTCAAACTGGATGTCTCAACATAGCACATTAATTAATAAAATAGTTGAAAATCAGAAAAAGATCAACGAAACATTAGAGTTAATAATTACGGACTTAGGGATTCTTAAAACTATGAGAAGTTTTGTATAAGTTAGTTCCGATATAAAAATTTATATTGTAATTTGAAATAATTAAATAGTTTTAAAGTACTTTGGTTTTTTTTAAAACCATCGGTCGCGGCTAACGTAATTCGTGTCTACCGGAACCTTGTGATCGTATTATTAAAGACACGAAAACTCAAAATTTTATAAAAACCCGTGATCCTACATTGCATATAAATTCACGGAAGACGCAAGATAATAATTTTTTTCAAAAGAAGTTCTCTACTGAGTCTCAACTGAAGTCTCAAGGTCGTACCAGCTGTGGTCAATTCTCTGTTGCACAGACTTATACACCATTGACTCAGTATTATTTTATTGAGCAATGCTCTAATACTCAGTATTCTAACATTATAAGCCTCGTGTTCATAAATTCTTATCATCGACACGGGTTAATGAAAGTTCAGAGACTTCTCGAATTAAAAATAATTCTAATATTTTATGTTCTAAATTTAAATGCAATCCTCTACCTCGTGATAATAATACGAGTTCTATTATTAAGGATTGAAAGAATAAAAAAAATTATGAAATGAATAATATTAATACTAAAATTTCTTTGCCAAACGTTTCTTTGAAAACAAATTGTAACGATAAGCCCCTATGTTTTTTAATCGATACTGGTTCTTCAATATCCCTAATTAAACTATCTAGTTTGTCGAAACAACCAGTTCTGGGCTCAGAAATTATAAAAATAAAAGGCTTAAGTGATAATGATTCATATTGTGAATCTTTAGGATCGACACAGATCGATTTCGAAAATCGTATTTCTTCTCAAAAAAGAATGACTTTTAATTATATATTTCATTCAATTGATGATTCAATAAATCTAATTTACGATGGTATTATTGGTATTGATTTTATTCAGCATTTCAAGATAGACGTACAGTATTCTTCCAACTCCCTTGATTTAGAAGGTTATAAAATACCTATTTATTTTAGTAAACCATCATATGTTATAGCTCCACGGTCTGAAATGGTCATTGAGTGTCCAGTTTCTAACTTACACGATTTTTGCAATCAAAAGGAAGCATTAGTTTTAGACAATAAAATTTGTGAAGGCGCAATCATTGCCAATTGTATAGTTACCTTAAAAGATAATAAGAGAGTCAATATTTCTGTTTTAAATACTACAGAGATTCCTATTGAAATAGATAATTTTCAAGTTGAATTATCTCCATTCGAGCTTCCATCTATTAAAACATCTGACACTCAACATGAAGTTATATATACATTAAATAGTTTTAAAATAGACCGTTCTCAAAAAGTTTTAGATCAAATTCGAAGTTCACATTCAAATTTACAAGAAAAGAAAGCGTTAAAGAACTGTTTATTACGATATACAGATATTTTTCATTTAGAAGGCGAACACTTAACGCCTACCAATGTAGTTAAACATTCTATCAATACTGGAAATACACCTGCTATTCACGTAAAACCATATCGCTTCCCAGAAATTCACTAAGATGAAGTGGAAAAGCAAATTAATAAGATGCTTGACCAGAATATTATTCGGCCTTCAACTTCACCTTGAATGCACCCTCACATTTTTGCCAACGTCGTTGCAAATCATGCACTCATTTTCCTCCTCTGAATATTCCGAGTCATCATTACATAAATTACTATCATCAACAGATGATTCCTCAGTTGTGCTGTCTTGGAACAAATTTCTAGTTGCTCTCTTTATGTATTTTGTAGATAATTTATTCTTAATATTAATTTAGAATTCTTAGAATTTTTTAGAACTCTCTTTGTTAACTTTTCTCTGTATTAACTTTTTTATTACTTTTCTCTCTCTTCTCACAAGTGGATATAACCCCTTAATCAATGTAAATAATAATTAAACATTGTCTTAGTCAAAAACTACAATTAAACTATGAAATATAAGGAACACAAAAAAATATGAAACAAATATACATTAATTAATACTATTAAAAACATTTTTGACAGACGAAATTTATCACCCCTTTGTAGCCGCACGATTTGTTTACCCACCCTGTTCATAACTTGCACTGATACCATTATTCTTTACTATTAGCATAATTTTCCTTACACACAACCCAATATTTTTTTTCTTTATCTTGAACTTGTCAGCGATGTATCCTCAATCAATGACATTTTTTCGCTTGAGGCTGAATCACGCTGTTTATTTACTTGTCAGTTTTTTTCCGTTTTCATTTTCTTACTTACGTTTCTTTTTGATTTACTTTTTGACTCTTTTTCTTGTTCTTTATTCTTTTCAGGAATATCAGTTATAATAGCTGACATTTTACGAGTATTGGGTTATAAATTATACCTTGTTCCTGAGTTTAAAAAGGGTCTTACAACTTCAGGGCTAACAATTTGCTGTACCGATGTTGATGGTTGTATAAAATGTTCTGACGTTGTTATATCTACGATCAAAGTGCCTAGGGACTTCCAGGAGCATCTGGAGTGTCACTATGGGACGTGCTGGGTTGTGGTGTTCTGGGTCTCAGGTTTCTTAGGGCGGCCGTACACGGACTGCTCGAGCAGTTAGCGGCTGAGCGAAATACACGGACCGCTCGAGCGGTCGGCGTCGACTGCTTGAGCTGTCGGTTGTTGACTGCTCTAGCTACGCTATCCAACTGCTCGAGCAGTTAATTTTGTACCACAGTCGAGTCATGGATTCTGACAAGAAGCACTGCTTTTGCTGCTTCTGTCCGTCGAAGAGAAAATTTTGGGTTCATCCAATTTTGTAATGAAGAGAACAACATGGACAATTCCATCATTTGTTTATGGAACTTAAGTGATGAAGAAAAAATTTTCAACTATTTTAGAATGTCAATATCTTCGTTTGATGAATTGTAAAATATACTAAAGTCTCCAATTAAACGTGAAGACACAATTTTGAGGAGAAGTATCCAACCTGAAGAAAGACTGGCTTTAGCTTGCATAGTTAATGCGTCCATATGGTGGCAAGAATTAACCAGAGAAAAAATAATTTTTAACTATCGGTTATCACGTGTGAGGCGATATATTGAATGCACGTTTGGCATTTTAGCTAATAAATGGCGGATCTTTCATAGACCACTTAACGTCAATGTTGATTGCGCAGTGGATATAGTAAAATCATCGTGTGTTCTTCACAACTACAGTAAAACAACGAGATGGAAATAAATTTTAGGATACGTTTTAGGGTCTTCCTCATTGCAAAATATTTTGTTTTGTTTTAAATAAACAAGCTTTCCAAGACTGATCGTCCGTGCTCTTTTTTCTTTTTTGTATGACATTTACTCCTTTTTATTTTTTAAGAGCTTACAAGAGTTTATTTTTCTTCTATTTAGTGAGATATTTATAATAAGCATTTTTTTATCCATCTTGTTATTATTACTGATATACACGTCATTACATGCTTGCCAACATTACACCATACATTTATCTTATTAGCTAATGAGGACTTAAATGCTAAGTACATTTCTTTTCTTTTGTGTTGTGTTGACGTATGCACTATCACTACGGTCTCATATGTGAGTCCCTGCGCCTCGTGTATAGTCAGGATTCTCGACCCTCTCTATTACCGTATCCTCGCTCTTCAACTTCTCTTTCTCGGCTTGGGATCGTCGAATCGAGAACCGCTTTAGTTGCAGGGATCTCAGGCGCGGTGCAGCTGAATATATACCGCTATAGACTTCGCTAAGTGCGTACGCTACGTCCACCGGGTTCCTGTATGTGCACAACCGTTCCTGGCTTATTCTGACGGAACGGCTCGGACAACTACAGAGCAGCTCGAAGAGGTTATTGCGCTCTATAAAGGGAAGTTGGTTTATATCTCCAATAAGCATTACATCCATCGCACCGGTGAGCTTTATTGTCATCACTATGGCCCCGAAATGGTTTGTGAGGGCTTCATCGACTAACAGTCGTTCATATTTCCTTTTTGAACCAATTACAAGTACAGAGGCCATTGTGCGCACCCTTCTTTGGGTGTCGTGGCCTTCTTTAGTGTATGGGTGCGATGGATGAGTCTCTCTTGGAGATCTCTTGCTGCCTCCGTTGTGTTGGTAATTATGATGTATTTTCCCTCCCGGAAGTGATTCAGAATCCAAGTAGATTTTCCACTTCCCGTACCAAGTTCAAGTCACCACCGTATGAATTTAAGTTTTGGAATTCCATCAAACATGGTGGACAAAAGTTCTTGCAACTTCCTAATGTGCAACAAGGTTACCGTTTTGGAGGACCAACGAATATGGTCTTTCGTTCTAACCAAACACAACCAATACGAACGCCATTTCAAAGTGGTGGGTTAAGATTTGTTTTACCCCAACAACAGCGACATTCAGGATTCGCCATGCATAACCAACAACCTAACCAAAACAAGTTTGGTTATCCACAACAACCGCCCCAACTTAAATACGGCATTCAGCCTAACCCAATGAAGCATGGTTTTCAACAACAGAACAGTCAGTTAAAATTCAGCTTTCCACAACAATAGCCAGCAAAGTTTGCTGATACAGATGTATCGATGCGCACCGCGCCCATTAGACAGAATATGTTGACGAATGAGGTTTTTTCCAACGGAGAGCCTTCGGCTTCATATAAAGAGGAACCGCAAGAAAATAATTACAACTGTTACCAAGAAAATAACGAACCTGTTCCTATATGGAAGCAGATAACCTGGAAACTGATAATACGGTGCCTAAAAATTTTCAAAATTTAACCTTCGACGGGATGGTGAAATAATTCACCTCAACTATTCAGACAGTATCCTGAAACTTCCGCACGTCACGATTCCGGAAATAAATTGAAAATACTTAATTGACACTGGCATTAGTCGGTCGTATAAGCCTTGTCAAATCTAATGATTATTTTAGTTAGTTCAAATGTCGCGAACCAATTATACTTGTAAGAGCGGTAAAATTCAAACTAAAAGGGCGAAAGTTTTATTGTCATATAAAATGGTGTGTGGTTGTTGCCGCAATGTCCCACGGTAGAAAACGATGTAAAAAGAAGGAGGATGCCGAGGGAGACTCCGAGGAAAGTGCTGCGGTGAGGGACTCGGAGTCGGAATCCATTATGTCTGAAGATGACGCCGATAAGTATCTTCCATTTAAGTTACTGTTACCGTCTTCAGAATAAAAACAGACCAATTATGTCGGTTTTCACGGTGGCAATTTCGAGTATATCGTTTTCCAAAGAAAGCTAAGACAAAGACAAACCAATAGGCGCAAGGGACATGATGTCTCTCGCCAATCGCTAAAGACGTAAACAATTAAAGAAATTAACAAAGCTAAAGTAGGCGTAATATTTGAGAGACCCGCTTTGCCTAATGCAGCTTTTAAATAATAAAAGTTTCTGGATGGCCATAAACTACAGTAATACCCGCTTAGCGCGACCCGTTATGCGGGGTTTCACTATAACGCAATTTCAAATTTCGCGCTTAAATGCCTCGCATTACGCGAAAGAGTGCGTATAAACATAATGTAGTCATTAACTTCTCATGGTCGTGGATTCCGCTTTCTCTGAATATTCTCTTTGAAGAATTGGGAATTCCTGTCCTTCGACTTTGTTCTATGGGATTTCCTCGTTCGTTTCGTGTGTTCATTTGTTCCGTAATGTTAGTTCGGTCGGCTGGCAGTTTTGTTTTACCATTTATTGAGATACATACATAATTTAACCCTACGTTAAAAATGCCGCCTGTAAAGAAAAAAGAGCGTAAAAGCGTCACTTTGGAATTGAAGATGAAAGTGTTAAGAAGAATGGAAAATGGAGACAAAGCAACAATTGTTGGGAGAGATTTTGGACTCTCAGAATCGACTGTGAGAACGATTTATAAAAATCGGGAAAAAATTAAAATCTCCAGCGAAAGTTCAACACCTATAAGTGCAACAAAACTTTCTCGTTCGAGATCATCTATCTTAGAAAGAATGGAGAAATTACTGTCAGTCTGGATCGAAGATTTGAATAAGAAGAACACACCACTAAGTCAAGATCTCATATGCACAAAAGCAAAATCTTTGTATGAGATGCTGAAAACAAAAGAAGGAGAAGGGAGTGCCGCTCCGACTTTTGCTGCCAGCAGAGGCTGGTTCCATCGGTTCAAGCAGCGTTCTAATCTTCACAATATCCACATAACAGGCGAGGCGGCCAGTGCGGACATTCAAGCTGCAGCTGAGTTTCCAGACAAGTTTCAAGAGTTCGTTAGACGAGAGAAAATTCCTGCTTGTCTCATCTTCAATGTTGATGAGACCGCACTTTACTGGAAAAAAATGCCATCTCGAACATTCATTTCTAGGAAGAACGTCAAGCCAGTGGTTTCAAAGCTGCGAAAGATCGACTAACACTTCTGCTGGGTGGTAATGCCACTGGTGATTTTAAACTGAAACCTTTACTAGTGTACCATTCAGAAACACCCGTGCAATGCGAGGCACAGACAAGACAAGTCTACCAGTTGGTGGCGATCAAACAGAAAGGCGGGTTACACGGAAATTTTTCAAGAATGGTATTCTAATAGTTTTGCCCATCAGTCAAATCATACTGTGACAGAAATGGGCTTGAACCTAAAGTTATATTACTCTTAGACAATGCCCCAGGACATCCAACCTCACTTGATACGCCCAGAGACTTAAAAGTGTACGTAAAGTTCCTTCCACCAAACACTACGTCAATATTACAACCTATGGACCAGGGAGCAATAGCAAACTTCAAAGCTTATTACCATCGCCGCACTTTTAGCCAACTAATTCATGAAACTGACGGGAAGGAAGACAGTCTATGAGAGTGGTGGAAGTCATCAACATTATGAAGTCTATTCACAACATAGAAGAGGCTTGAAGGAAGTTAAAATGAGTTGTATGAATGGGGTGGGTAATCTTTGGCCAGATGTAGTGGAAGCACCTAGAAGAATTGTCCAGATGCAGAGACAAGTGCTTGAAGACATTGCTGCAATGATTGAGGGTCTGAACTTGAAGATGTCACGGTAGAAGATCTCGTAGAACTTGTAGCAACGCACGACGATCCTATCAGCAATGAAGATCTGATCGAGTTACAGAATAATCCTATCTACGATGAAGAAGAACAAGTAGAAAGAAAGTTTTATCTTCAGGAAATACAAAATGCACTTTCAAAAATTTATTCAGGTTTGGACATATTGCAGAGTATAGACAATAATGATGACCGTGTCTTGACCGTGTGTCAAACGATTAAAAACAGTGTTGGATGTTATGAACGTATTTTACAAGAACGTAAAAAACGCTACCCAAAAGACAATAGATGTATTTTTCCGTAAAAATAAAAGTATGTATTGCATAGTGTTCTTAGAATTAAAGTGATTGATTAAAATGATTTGTATTTTTTGTATTAAATTTTGACTATGTTTAATCATAAACCTCGATATACGCGAATTTCAGTTAACGCGATTTTTTCGAACGTATCCCTCGCGTAAAGCGGGTATTATTATATGCAAGCATACCAGCTGCCGCAACAGAAACAACTGGCGTTATTAGTCATGTGCCGATAGATCTTTCAAAGAAGGAGATGTATAGTGCCATGACCAGCACAAAAAATATAGTATAGATCAGACGCTTCATGCGTAGGATTGTCGAGAACGGTACTATAAAATTTGAACCGACAAAAACTGTGTCCATCACATTTTCTTTTCCATTCTTACCAGAGAGGGTTGACCTAAATAGCTGGAGATTTGAAGTACGTGTATTACCTCCGGTAAAACAGTGCCTCCGTTGCCTGAGATATGGTCACAAAGCCAAATTTGTAAAAACGCTGAAAAGTGCTCCATCTGTGGAGAAAATCACAATTTTAAATCTCGTAATTTTAACCTCAAAGAGGCTAATTGTTGTCATTGTAAAGGCAATCATATTTCAATATCTTCAATTTGCCCTGTTAAAAACGAAAAAAATTCAACTTAATAAAGACAAATTTCAAAACAAAAGTTATGCACAAGCTCTTAATAGTACAAATTTTCCCTCGAACAGTAAAACAGACAAATTCCTTTTATTACTTAATTCAGAATTAATTCTTAAAACCATTACTGAATCAATTGTTAAATTAATCACCCTCAACAAGACCAATGAATCAAAAATTTGTCGAAACTATAAAACATGTCCTAAAGATTCTTTCGAAAAGCAAACTAGTAAACAATCTTCAATAATACCTTAATTCAGTGTTTTTCAACCTTTTCATGATGCGACCCCTTGGTATGAAAAACATGTCGCGACCCCCGACCCTTCCTTTTTATCATATATGACGTGTATGTTACAGCGTTACAAATATTCGTTCCATACGACGTATTTTTATGTCTTCATAATTCGGATATAAGTACATAATATAGTATGTACCTAAAACACATTATTTTAAATCTATATACATCGAACACATCGCAGCAATTTACGACATCGCACGTACGACCAAGGCCGATGCCGACCGTCCGGCAAGTGTGGTGGCGGCGCTGGCAAGGTTGTTGAGAGTGAACGAACGAGCGTGACACAACGAGTGTTGCGGGGACGGTCGCAGGATGACGCGATACTCACTTAATTCACGTCGACGTTTAATTGTTTGACGACCGTTAGACATTGTTTTACTTTTATTTGTAGAATTACGCATTTGAGTGATTTGTAATAATTTAACATGGATAAATTCCTGAAAAGATCATCAGAACCGTCATCTTCTGGTGAAAGTAGTGGAAGTAAAACAAAGAAAAAACGTCTTTATGACGACAATTATTTGAAATTCGGGTTTACTGTGATTGACAATAAACCACAGTGCGTTATTTGCTTTGAAACTTTATCAAGAGAAAGCATGAAGCCGTCGAAATTAACACGCCACCTTAACACAAAACATCCAAATGAAAAAATAAGCCCGTGGAATTTTTGAGAGAAAATTGCAAAGCTCTTCAACATCAAAAACTGGTATAGTGAAATGTCCAACCTAAATGAGAAAGCGTTGCTTGCTAGTTATCGAGTAGCTTCGTGTGGCCTAAGCAGGAAAACCTCACACTATTGCTAAAAATTTTATTTTATCAGCTATATTAGATATAGCAGATATTATGTTTGGAAACAAGAGGTCGAAAAACTCAAAAGTATACCTCAGGATTACCTCAGGAGAAGTATACGCAGGATAAGCGATATGGCTACTGACGTTCGTGATCAAGTCATAGAAAAAATAAAGGAAAGCACTTTTGTATCTTTGCAATTTGATGAATCCACGGATATTGCGGGATGTGCGCAGTTTGTAGCTTTTGTGCGTTTTGAATCCTGTGATAAATTAATGGAAGAAATACTATTTTGCAGAGCGCTTCCCACAAATACTACAGGTCAGTGTTTGCATAACATGTTCCTTGAAGCTACGCAAGATATGAATATCGATTGGGCAAATAAATGCATTGCTATTTGCAGCGACGGAGCAAAAGCGATGACTGGTGCGAAGAGTGGATTTATTGCTAGGCTGAAAGAACAGATGCCAAACGCTTGTTGGGTGCATTGCTTTCTCCATCGCCAAGCTCTTGCGGCCAAAGTCTTGCCACAGGAATACAGCCAAGTTCTAAATATTATTATAAAGATTGTAAATTCTATTAAAGGAAAAGCGTTGCAGTCACGATTGTTTCGGATTATTTGTGAAGATATGGGGGCACTCCACCAAAATTTACTCTACCATACAGAGGTTAGGTGGTTGTCAAAAGGTAAAGTACTGGCAAGAGTTATGGAACTTCGTGCTGAACTTTTAATATATTTACAGCAGGCCAAGTCAGAATACTCTGAATTCATTTGCGCCCCGGAATTTCTTTTGAAATTAGCTTTTCTTTCTGACTTATTTCAGCATTTAAATATCTTGAATAAAAGTCTTCAAGGGCGAAATGAAAATGTCATCACTGCAAAAGACAAAATACATGGCTTTACAAAAAAAATTGACTTGTGGTCGTCGTCCATAAATCAAAATAACTTCGATTCATTTTCGTCGACACAATCTTTTACTGAAGAAGTCGGATGTGAGATAAACATCAAGACATATGTACCTGGTATGAAAGAGTTGTTAGATAATTTGAAAGAAGAATTGTGTCATTACTTCTCAGTGCAAGAGATATCAGAGAACACTGGGCAGAGGTGGATCTTAAATCCGTTTTTAAATGCAGCTATAAATGAGGCTAATTTACCAAATAAGCTCAAAGAGAAACTGCTAGAATTATCTGCCGATGGGATGTTACACTTGGAATTCAAGTCTTCTAATTTGGATACCTTTTGGTTAAGGAGAAAAACAGAATACCCGGAATTGACAACTGAGGCTTTGAAGTGTTTGATTCCATTTGCCACCTCGTACTTATGCGAGTGGACATTTTCATCGATGGCCCAGATAAAGAGTAAGCAAAGAAATCGCTTAAATTTGGAAAACGATTTAATTCTATGTGTCGCAAATATAGATCCACGATGGGATACATTAATTAATAAAAAACAAGCACAACCTTCGCATTAATTAACATGGGTTTTCGGATTTTATTTTTTGTTTCTCTTACTTAATAAATAAATAAATATTAATAATCTTTATTGTCTTTCTTTTACTAAAGTACCTAGTTCTCTCGACCTCTGGCGACCCCCTACAGAAGCTTCGCGACCCCCCAGGGGGTCGCGACCCACAGGTTGAAAAACACTGCCTTAATAGATACTTTAAACATAGTACAATAGAATGCTCAGAGTATATTGCACAATCAACATATTTTTTTTATAACCTATTTCTTTTGGATCACAATGTTCATGTGGTATTATTTGTGAGACTGAGGTCTGAGCCAACCCCATCATAAATTTAAATTGCGTAATTATAATGTAGTAAGATTAGACTCTGGAAACTCACACAATGGTGTAGCCATAATGGTACATAAATCTATCTTTTACTCTAATGTGAATAATGTTTATGATAATTCCCCTCAAAATATAGCTATTAGGATTAAATATTCAAATTGCGAGGAATTAACTATCGTAAGCCTTTACAGTCCAGGTAATTGCAACCCTCCCTTATTACCACATAAATGGAATAATTTAATTAAAAGAGCTGACCCCTGAGCTAATTTCTTGGCGGGGGATTTTAATGGTCATAATATTCTCTGGGACAGCCAAACCTCTGATTGCAGGGGCAGGGACATTCTAGATGTCATTCATAATAACAATTTAGTCTTACTGAATGATGGTCATGTGACTACAGTCGGCTTCCACATATGGAAACAAAAAAAAAAAGAAAAATATTGGACCCCGAATACGTTAGTTGTTTCGAAAAATGGAAGACTTCATACAAATAATTCCATTTTGCATTTTCCGAATTTCACTAGAGAATTCTTCCTTGCTACAGATGCTTCAAACTACGCCATTGGAGCTATACTATCTCAAGAGCCAATAGGATTCGACAAACCGATATGTAATGCTTCTCCCACGTAGCACGACAGCAAACTAATTATAGTACAATAGAAAAAGAACTTATCGCTATTGTATTGGCGACAAAATATTTCAGACATTACCTTTCTGGTGTTACCGTGATATTTAAAAGTTTTGTAAAATACTTGTAATAATTTATGTAAACTTAGAAAATAGTTAAAATTTATTTTTATTATAATATTGTATAAAAATACTTATTTATTTAAATTGAGTCGTGAGGCAGTCGTCGCGCATATCGTGTACACTAACAGCCCTATTAGATAATACGAAACAAATAGGATCGTATTGCAACGTGCACGCCGGCCGTCTCAAGTCAGTATGCAGCTAACTTCGACGCGCACTCCACGTCGCCCGCGCTCACGCAGTTTTGATACGCAAACATCAACTTGCAATCAAATATTCAAATCTATCTCCTGGTATTGCTATCTACGTCCTTGCTATCTTGGTTTCTGCTTCCTTCTAATAAATCTAAAGCATAAATAAACTGTTGGTGCATGTGCAAAACGGACTATTATTTACATCTACCTGAAGACCTGCACTACACTGGTGACCCCGACACAAAGAAAAAGGAAAAAGGAAGCATATATATCGTAAGCTAGTCATACATTTTTAACAAAGAATAATGACCGAGCAAGTTGGACGTAAGCAAAAAGACTTATACACTTCAAGATTTAAATCGTATCTCGTGTCGTCCACCCCCGTTCTGGGCTGAAGGACCATCGGTGTGGTTTGCTCAGTTAGAAGGCAATTTTAAGCTCTCGGGAATTAAAGATGATGATACAAAATTTAATTACGTCATATCTACTCTCGAGCACAGTTACGCTGCAGAAGTGAAAGATCTGATAGTAAATCCACCGAGTGAAGAAAAATACGAGAAATTAAAGACAGAACTAATTAAGCGTCTCTCAGCGTCAAGAGAAAAAGAAGTCAAGCAGTTGCTTATGCATGAGGAGTTGGGAGATCGCCGCCCATCGCAATTTTTGCGCCACCTGCAAAGCTTAGCAGGGCCAAAAGTACCAGACGATTTTATTCGCACAATCTGGGTCAGTCGTCTGCCAGCAGCCATGCAACCTATCCTTGTATCGCAGAAATCATTAGACATTCAGTCCATTGCAGATCTGGCAGATAACATGCACGAGCTAGTTCCATCTTCACCGCAAGTGGCTACCACGTTAATTGCAGAAGGATCAGCCCTACAAGCAATGGCAAAGCAAATCCATGAATTGACGAAGCAAGTTCAAGCACTTTCATCGGTTGATAGGAGATCTAGATCTAGGACTCGATGTAACCAACGCGAAAACAACAGCAAAAGTCTGGAACGATCGCAATCTAATTACAGAAAATTTCCTAACTGCTGGTATCACCATAGATTTGGCAACAAAGCTCGAACCTGCATGAAGCCATGTGATTACAAGCCGGAAAACTACAACGGCAGTCGATAATGGCGGCTAACGTCGATTGCCAACACACACCTGGTGGCCTGTTCGTTACAGATCAAAGGACACGGATGCAGTTTTTGGTAGATACGGGAAGCGATCTTTGCGCTTTCCCACGCACCGCTTTACGCCACCACAGGCCAAAGACAAGCTATGAGCTTTACGCTGCTAACGGCACACCCATAGCTACATACGGATACGCACATCTGGACCTCAACCTCGGCTTACGTCGTGACTACAGCTGGCGTTTTATAGTAGCAGACGTTACTAAACCAATTATCGGCGTCGACTTCTTATCATTCTATGGCCTCATCGTCGACTGCAGAAACCGCAGCTTCGTCGAACATGATCTCTTCTATTAAGACACTGATTGGCGAGTCTTACTACCACGATCAATACCCACTAAAAACCAACGGTTGTTCCTTTCTCATGTCGCTGTAGCGGGGCCGCGGGCACTGATAACAGTCTTCGGCGACCCCGGCGCGACGTGGCTCTGTCGGCCTCTTCTCTCCGGGTGTTAGGGACACCCGGAACGTCACTTTAGGCGCCGTGCCGGAACAAACAGCACGGCGCTCCCTCTTGAGCCCTTCTCTGGGCGGCGGGCACCCTCTGCCGGCCGCCCAGGGCTCAGTGTCAGGGGAAGGTTGCGCGCGCGCACCTCTTCGGCGCCCTGGCCTTCTTCTGCGGATAGCCAGGGCGCTCACGGCCTCCTGTCCCTTTCCGCGGCCTCCTTCCGGCCATCACGTCCTCGCAAAAGCAAGGACGGCGCCCCCGACCTTTCGCTCTCAGCATCCCTGCGTACTACAGCAGGAAGCGAAGGTCGTGCCCCACGACACTACGCAGCTCTCGGCGTTGCTCGACCCAGGCTGGGACCACGATCAATACCAGGTCAACCGGTGTTTTGCAACCCCCGCCGTTTAGCACCAGACAAACTCCAGATAGCCAAACAAGAGTTTGAGGCAATGCTTAAAAACGGAACTGCAAGACCCTCAGAAAGCCCATGGGCGTCACCACTCCATCTTGCGCCTAAGAAAGATAGCGGGTGGCGACCATGTGGTGACTATCGGATGTTGAACGCCAGAACAATACCAGATCGTTACCCAATCCGTCATATACATGACTTCACTTATAATATATCTGGTTGCCATGTCTTTTCAACAATAGATCTCGTAAAAGCATTTAACCAGATACCAGTCCATGAGAAAATATTAAGAAAACAGCAATAACTACTCCTTTTGGTTTGTACGAATTTCCGTATATGAGTTATGGACTCAGAAATGCGGGCCAGACTTTTCAGCGTTTTGTAGATGAAATGACCCATGGCCTAGACTTTACCTATGCATACTTGGATGACTTTCTTGTCTTTTCAAAGGACGAAGAAACCCACAAGAAACATCTCAGTAAACTCTTTGACCGACTTAAAAAGTATGGAATGGTTATAAATACTTCCAAATGTGTCTTTGGAGCTTCAGGGTAACCTTCCTCGGCTACAAAGTGTATTCCGTAGGAATAAAGCCTCTTGAGTCAAAAGTCGAAGCCATCAAGCAATTTCCTCTACCGAAAATTGAACGGGAACTAAGGCGATTTTTGGGAATGCCTAATTTCTATCGAAAATTTATCCAAAAAGCTGCCGAAATTCAAGCACCACTACATTCTTTGCTCAAACACTCTGCAAAAGGATCGCAGTAACAATGACAGAAGAACAATACGATGCATTTAAATAACGCAAAGAAAGTTTATGCACCCAGCTTGAGGAACATTAGGAGTTATAAACCTTATACATTTAGTTTAATTTTTGTTTAACAATAAATTATTTGCACTAAAACAGTATTTTTCTTTTGAGATGGTATTATTTACATCGTCATTTTGCAAGTTACGTCGTTTTATTCTAAATAATAAAGAAGTATCATCAGCAAATAATACAATCTCGTTATTGTTCTCAACCTGGTGTGGTGGGTCATTAATATAGACCAGGAAGAGAAAAGGCCCCAAAATAGATCCCTGTGGGACTCCCATACCTACCTGCGCCCCGGGAGATCTCTTGCCGTTCACGTCAACTCTCTGAGTTCGATGGCTTAAGTACGAAGTCAGAAAGTCGAGTGCAGCATTCTTAATTTCCTGACCAAAGTATCATGCTGTACACAGTCAAATGCTTTGGTTAAGTCACAGAAGACACCTAAGGCATCGTGTGACCCTTCCCATAATAAATATAGTCTTAATAAGATGGACACCTGCATCGGTTGTAGAACGACCCCGTGCAAAACCATACTGTTTGTTATTAAGCATATTATGAGAATTAAAATGTACTTGTAATTGGTTAAGAATTATTTTCTCGAAAATTTTACTAAGCGCAGACAGTATACTAATAGGTCTAAAGTTATTAGGATCTGTAGTACTGCCTGATTTTAATACCGGAATAACTTTACTGTGCTTCATAAGGTCAGGAAATTTACCACATGTAATACAATCATTAAAAATAGCTGCAAGGCAAGGTGATATAACATCAATAATAGAATTTATCACCTTAACCGAGATCCCCCACAGATCTACAGTTTTTTTAATGTCCAGAGATTTAAAAGCGGATACAATATCTTTATCGCTTACATTACTAAAGTAGAAATTATCTTTACATTCTTTAATATTTTCTTTTAATAAGGACTCTGCAACAGTTGGAGAAGAAACAAGTGACTTGGTGGTAAAGACAGGAATGTCTGAAAAAAATTTTTCAAAATAAGATGCAACATCTTGATCAGAATTTATTCTACTATTATTAACACTTAGCCGAATTTCAAAGTTCTTGTTTACAGCCCTTCCTGTCTCACCAGTAATTATTTTCCAAGTCATTTTTATTTTGTCGGATGCACCTTTAATTTTGTTTTTTATGTAGAGTGACTTCGCTGTCCAGCACACTTTTCTGAATGTTTTGGAGTATACATTAATCTATGTCACAAAGGATTGATTGTGATTATAAGTCTTTTCACTATATAGTTCATATAATCTTTGCCTGCTCTTATGTATTCCAACTGTTGCCCATTCACTGAAAGCTGCAGATCTTTTTGATTTGACTGTTTTAGAAGTAAATATACTCTTAAATTCAGTTGTTATTAATTTAAATAATTTACTATACAGTATTGAATAAATAAATTTATAAAGAGATATTCTTGTAAATATTTAAGTTCATATTTTCTGCCACTGTTGGCAATAATTTCTGTCCTTCTTTATAAATATAAAAAGAAAAATTTTAAATATTATTTGTCATCGAGAATAAATGTCAAGATCACTATACAAACCTACGATTGAGGTTACGAACGCTATGAAAATTAAGAAGTTTGATGGGAGAAATTTCAAACAATGGAAATTTCTAGTGAAGTGCGCGTTAAGAGCAAAAGGATTAAGCATAGAGAAGACAAAACCAACAGAGCCAAGTTTGCAAGTACAATGGGACAAGGATGACGGAATGGCCATGTTCATTCTAACATCATCAATGGATTTAAACCAAACATCTTTAATTGAAAACTGTGAAACTGCTATAGAAGTAATGAGGAAATTGGAAGCCATTTATGAGCAAAAATCAGAATACAACAAAATGTTAGTTCAAGAAAAACTTTATCAATATTCTTATAGTGCCAGTGATACGATGGCACAGCATGTGTCCAAGGTGGAAAGCTTGGCAAAACAACTACGGGAGACTAGTGAGAAAATTAGTGATACAGCAGTAATGACTAAGATCCTAAGTACATTACCACCAACATATCGTTCACTTAGACAAGCATGGATCTCACTTGATGAAGGAAGTCAGACAATCCAAAACCTCACTTCTCGTTTAGTAGATGAAGAAGCCAGCCTTGCCAATGATGCGAGTAGTAGCGAGACAGCATTTCTAACATCAAAAAGAAATTTCAAATCAAGAAATGGAAATAAACAGAATGTTTCTAATGGTCAAAGAACGTCAAGTCATAGATTTGTATGCTACAATTGCAATAAAAGGGGCCATTTTGCTAAGGATTGTAGATTGCCAAAGAAAAAATATGATAAGAAACCCAACAATATGTTGGCATTCAATGCTGCATTGTATAAACATGATGAAGAGGCACGGATTCTTTATAGTGGAGCTTCAATGCATATGACTTTTAAGCGGAATTACTTCTGTGAGTTCAATGAGTCTTTTTATGTGTTAAGAAGAAACCTGTTTTCAGAAGGAGCTGCCATCAGGAAAGGATATATGATAATGAAGAGTTATGAAAAAGCAATTATCTTAAAAAAACAATGTTGTTGTAATGAGTGGTTATCTTAAAGAAAACAACTTGTATGAATTAGATGTCAAAACAATCAAACAAGAAGATTGTAATATTGTGCAATCAGATATAAAATTCTGGCACGAAAGATTAGGCATTTGAATGTCAAGGATCTTCAAAATATGAGCAAGAAGGGTGTGATACCTGTTACATCGTGTGGAAACCAAGATTTTGTTTGTGAAGCATGTCAGTATGGGAAACAAGCAAGACGCCCTTTCCTGAAATCTACCAGAGGTCCAACACAGCCTGGTGAAATTGTGTACAGTGATGTATGTGGTCCAATAGAGGAACCTTCTGTGTCGAGGTATGAAATATTTTGTATTGTTCAAAGATGGTGCACAAGTTATCGCCATGTTTATTTCATGAAGCAAAAGAGTGAAGTATTCAATGTTTTCTGAAGTATAATGCAATTGTGAAAAATAGATTTCAACGTGATTTGCATATTACATACAGATAATGGTTGTGAATATGTAAACCAAAATTTACATCATTTTTGGAAAGTAAAGGAATAATGCATGAACGTATTGCTTATCCCTCAACAGAACGGGAGAGCAAAAAGAAATGCGTTCCATCATGGAAACTGAAAGGCAATGTTATATGCAAAGAACATTCCCTTGAAAATGTGGCAGAAGCTGTCAACTGTGCCATATACTTGTTGAATAGAAATACATCAAGCCAGACGGGAGATATTACATCATTTGAACTGTGCATGCGATGAAACCTAACTTGCAACGTATCAGAATATTTGGATCCATTGGTTATGTACATGTACCAAAAGAAAAGCGAAAAAACTTGCCAAGAAAAGTGTGAAAGATGTTGTTAGTTGGATATGACCATGATAATTACAGAATGTAGATGAAAAACAAGAAAATTACAGTGTCCCTGAGATGTAAGGTTTGATGAATATACTACACTTGAATTAAAGAAAATTTTATGAAGTGACAACTGGACAAGAAGAACATTCACAGGTCTACTCCACAAGATGAGTTTCAACATGTTATTGATCAACAAGGCGATTTACTGAAGAAAATAGTTCAGATGAGAGTATGAAGAGTTTAGAAGAACAAGATGAAACCTATGTCCCTCCAAGAACTATACAGTTGGAACAGGAAGAACAGAGAATGTCGACAGGACATTACGTCCACGTCGAAAGGCTAACCTGTAAGTAAATTACACAGAATTTGAAATACCTAACACTTATGAAGAAGTCGATGAATAGTCCAAATTCTCATCAATGAGAAAGCTGTGATAGAAGGCTTTTAATCACATCACAAAAAATCGAACTTGGATACTGATTGATCAAACAGAGAAGAAAACCGGTATCTTATGAGTGAGATATACCATAAAGAAAAATAAAGATGGAGAAATAGTACGATTCAAAGCACGATCGTGTGCGCGAGGTTCACAAGTAAAGGGCTTAGATTATAATGAGACCTTCTCCCCACCAGCAGGTATGATTCCATCCGGTATTGCTTAGTATTGCTGCGAGAGATGAAATGCATATTGAGCAATTTGATGTGAAACAGCCTTCCTGTATGGTGAGCTCTCTCTGAGGAAATATACATGGAGGTGCCTAGAGGATTGGAAACACAGTCTTCAAAAGTATGTAAGTTAATTAAATCCATATATGGTCTCAAACAATCATCTAGATGTTGGAATAAGAAATTTTATTCTTTCTTGACATTTGTGGTTTTAAACAATGTCCATCTGATTATGTGTATTTGTAGGATATTTTAAAGATGTAAAAGTAATATTAATTCTTTATGTTGATGATGGATTATTACTGTCTAAAAGTAAGCTGTATTATCTGAAATATTGAATATTCTTAAACAAAAGCCGCGCCGTCCATCTTAACTAACTCAGTACGCGACCCGCAGTCACGAACGGCGCATGTTTGTCGCAGGCAAGTGTCATATATACGTAGATATACTACCATCGTGAATCAAAATGACTCCACGTTATGCGGTATGTAAGTTTTGAACGTAGGGTCACATATTTTTTCGTTTGTTTTTACATGTTTTGATAATATGTATTTGTTTTAGGTTTCATAGTTCGTTATAAATCTAAATACTACCAATGGCTTCATCTCATGCGTTACAAGACTGTCAAATAGAAGAGTTTTTGGCAGAAGATTCAGAGACTGTCGATGAATGTAGCGAAGAAGATGATCATCTAAGCATGTGATGTGCAAAGTGACTACGAAGATGCATTAGTAACTGACGTTATTTTAGAACAGGAAGCAGAGGAAGCGAAAACTCCTAAGAATATAATCATCATCCTCCGACTTCCCACGTCTGATCGAATAATCGTATTACCTCAAAGAATTCTAAAGGTAAAACAATCACTGCTAGTTTACGGTAAAGGGCGCACTCAGACAAGAACTTCAGCTCTGCACATATTACGAGTATCAAGAGGACCAACAAGGATGTGTTAAAATCTATTTGAGCCATTGTTATGTTTTGATATATTTTACTCCAGAAATAATTGAAGAAATTGTAACTGGACTAATGTAAAATTCGTCAGAAACGAAACTTGAACGATTAATCTGCCACTTTCAAATACTACTTCTGACGAGATAAGAGCTTTTGAATTTTGATATTGACAACGTCAGAAGGACAATCATGTGACGTACTACCGAATTGTTTGTCATTCATTATCTAGCAACGCTACGTTTCGATCATGAGTAGAGATCGATTCGTGTTCCTCTTACTTCTCTCCGATTTGATGACAAATCCTTACGTCCTACCGATCGTTCTCAAGATGCTTTTGCTCCAATAAAAAATATGGAACTTGTTTATTAACCACAGAACACTGTTTATCAGTCACAATCCAGAGATTGACATATCTTAGATAAAGTATCTGAAAACAGATAAAGATACAAAATACGTATTTACATCTTGTATTTGAAATACTTTTTATTTTTATATTTAGTATCTTATATTTAGATACATTTTACTGATATCTTAGTATTTTGAAGATACTTTGTTCCCAGACACTTTACTGAAGTAAACTTTGCAGTTTTTCTAACGAACGCTACTGAATGCAGCTCGTTGTTTAAAAATTTAGTTGATATTGTCGGGATTCGGAATCAAATGACAGATGGCGACACTATTTTTCTACAAATGTCATCAGCTAAGATGTCACTCCTGTCACTCATTCCGTATGTTTTCTGTATGCACATGTTGTATTGTATTCTAAATTAAATGATAAATAACAATATCGCCTTTGTGGAATTCGAGATCACGAACATGGAAACGTAAGTCTTATTTTATTTTGTTAAGTTGCTATGTAATGTAATAAGCAAATGTTCGTCAGAAATATATGTAACAGTGCATTGAGAACAAAACGGGAAAAGTTTCGGTCAGAATAACAATGGACTAATATCATAATTGATCTTTTTACGCATTCGTTTTTAATTTAGTAATCACAGATATGTTTCAATAATCAGTAAGTTGATTAACATTCAATTTATAAGTTTGAGTCGGATCAGAGAGTTTATTGTGTTAGACAAGGTTTTATTCTGGCTACTTAGCTCGTTGCTTCGTCACTGCCACGGTAAAATGTTCTATTAGGGATAAAGAGAACAAGTTGAGTATACCACTCATTTTAAAGTACTGCTTCAAAGATATTAAGCAAGTGGATGGAAGTGATGTGAATGTATTTGCTTCAAACTTCTACTTCAAATTTCCGGAAGCATTTAAAGGTAGGTTTTGTAAATAGTGCATTTGTTTAAGAAATAATTTATTTACTTACTTTGTGCTACATTTTTATTATACTAGGTTTTTGTCCTGAAAAATATTAAATTTCTTGCAATTTTCATTTTTACATGTACTAATATATTTTTTATGTTATTAGAGATTAAAGGCTACTCAGATCTGTTGCAAGGTTATGAAAATATAAAAAATACAACTCTTAAAAAAAGAAAACTTACTGAGATAAGTAACAGTGGTGCAAGTGGTTCAGAATCAACATGTAAAATATTGAAGCAGTCTACTCTTACAGATGTAAGCGGTTCAAGATCTGTTAACTTGGACAAGTTGATTGTAAAATTTATTGTTGACACCATGTAACCAATATCAATAGTGGAGAATAAGTCTTTTAAAGCTTTAATTGAAGGTTCTCAGTAACTAAGCCTTCAAAGGTTATGTGTCGTATTACAGCTAAGAATAAAATTAGTAATGAGTACAATGAATTTAAGAAAAACCTTAAGCTAGAGTTGGACAACGTCGAATTTGTGTGCAGTACAGCTGATGTTTAGTCTTCATCTAAAAGAAGTTACTTGGGGGTTACAGTCTATTGGATTTAAAGTGAGACGTTTGAAATAAAAAGTGCTGCAATTGTTTGCAGAAGATTCAAGATATATGATAAAGTTACTGAAATGATAGCTGATATACATTCAGAGTATAATCTGAAACTATCGTTTTTAGCATCCGTTGCAAGTCAAATGAAGGTGAAGAAAGTTTGTGAGATATTATACAGTTTTTCAGAGCTGATTATTACTAAAAGAACAAGTAATTGCTATTGATATTTTGAGCCACGGTCCTTTATATTATTATTTTATATATATATTATAGGAGTAAAGCATTATTTACTATCCGCTCCATACAATAAGATGTCAGCTCCTGTCCATAATGGGCCAAAATCAATCGCTGACGAAATTGAAGATTCTTTGATCAAAAGGATAAATAAAGCTAGAGAGACGAGATGGTAAATGTGTTCAGATTATTCTGGAGACGAAAAAATACGGATATGTAGATTTAATTATACAATTTATGTGTTTTTATGAATAAAATTATTTTTGTTGTCAGACTTCGAAGAAAATATATAAAACGTTTGGTTTAGCTTGTCAGTGATGATCATTAATTTAATTTACTGAACTTTTATTATTAAATTAAAATTTGTATAGGTAATATGTATAGTAGAGAAAAATGTATGAAATAAAATCATTGGAAATTACTTAAAAATTTATAACTTTAGGGTTTTTTCTTTTACAGAAAACAGAAGACAAATTCAAAGAAAAATGGATACACCCTCGTCTAAAACAACATAACTAAAATAAAAACCGGTGCGTCAGTGAGCCGCCAGCACACCGATCTGCAAGTGCTAAAACGTAATTTCGTTTTCCGCCGTATTCGTATTTTTATTATGATAAGCACTACTACTTGCGGCCCCACCCCGCAACCCGCCGAAGTCCGTCCGAGTCTTGGCCACGCCGGGGATTTGTTCGCGATCCATGTGCGACGAACTCACATGAAATAGTATTTTCCATCATAATATTTAGTCAACAATAAAAGGTCCTCAAAACCCTCGTTCTGTAAATTTGTTGTTGCTGGCAACTTTCAAGCTGACTATTGGTACAACGAAACGCAGTTGTCAAAAAATACAAACGTGACTGTAAATTACCATGCCTAGAACTCTGGTGTTTATTGTGACTGAACAGAACTGAGCGAGATTTTAATTGTTTTATGGAAATAATCGGAGATATAAAATAACAATGGAAATGAGTGGAAAAAAGGTTTGTTTTTATGTTTTTGTTATTTAGGTACAATTTATATCCAAAACATTGTAGATAAATTTCTCAAAACTTCTGTAATGGAAATTTCATCACTATGCAGAAACTTCAGCTTGAATGTATAGCAAAATTTTTATTAGGAAACTTGAATAAAATTTAGGACGTTGGTTCTCAGAAGATGACCTGATGACCAAGATTCCGATGATGAAAGCCGCGATGTGATGAATTTATAAGGAAGTGCTGCAAGAGGAGAACGATGATGACGATGAAACTGCTGACATTGATTCTCTCTTGTAGAACCAGAAGATCAAGAACCCTTTCACCCATCAACTTCATCCAATTTGCAGTCTTCATCCACTTTCCTATATGACAAAAGAAGCTTGATTTGGGAAAAAAGGAATCTGGTGTATGACACATATAAAACGACTTTCTTGGGGAGTTCTACTACTTCAGGTGGTCTATCACACCTAGAAACTCCATATCAATGTTTTAACTGTTTTATCACTGAAGATTTTATCAAAACATTAGTTGAGGAGACAAATTTATATATAATACAGACGAATCCGAGTTCATCTATAACATTTACAGAGTATAATTTGTATAAGTTTTTTGGAATATTATTATACATGTCAGTAATCAAATTTCCTAGCACAAGATCATAGTGGTCGCCAAAGTTTGAATATGAGCCAATTTCTTCAACAATGCCACTGAACAAGTTTGAGAAAATTAAGTTATCATTGCATTTTAATAACAACGATCTTCACAAACCTATAGGTCATCCAGAACATGACAGGTTTTATAAAATCCGCCCTGTTATCAAGCATTTCAATGAGGTTTGCCAGTGCCAATGAATCAAAGACTTTCTGTGGATGAACAAATGTGTTCTACCAAAATAGGGCATTTTAAAACAGTATCTGTCTAATAAGTCACACAAATGGGGCTTCAAATTATATGTTCTCTGTGATTTGATGGGATATGCCCACAGTTTGAGATATATTCTGGACAGGAAAAACAGAGAAACTCCCAGACGAACCAGATTTTGGTGCAACAGGATATGTTGTAGTTCGTTTGCTTCGGAGGAGGCCAAGAAAGCAAAACCACATATACTTTGACAACTTTTATACATCATTGCCGTTGGTAATGTTTTAGCTAAATCAGGAATTCACACAGTGGAACTGTGCAGCAAAACAGGATACCGAATAATAAACTTCCAGAGAAGAAAACTTCATAAAAAGTCTATACCCAGAGGTACTTTTGAGGAAAGAGTGTCTGTACGATAGTAAGATTTGAGTTGTGGTTTGGTAAGATAATAAGATATTAACTCTGTTATCTTCTTATTGTGGAGCATTGCCTGTAACTTCAAAGTCAATAGATTTGACAGATGACAAAAGGAAAATTGATTTATGTGCCCGTTTATTGTCCAAGAGTACAATAAACATATGGGAGGAGTAGATCTCATGGATAGCTTTTGGGCAGAAACCATGTAAAAATTAGGTCTAAAAAGTGGTATTTGCGCATTTTTTCATGTATTTGATCTAGCAATTACAAACTCTTGGATTGTTTATAAAAAATGCTCAAGAAAGAGGTGAAGCTCAAAAGATTTTGCTTACAATGGGCCAATTCGAAAATGAATTGGCCTTTGTGCTATGGAACAGAGGAACGACCAAAGAAGCTAAAAGAGGGCGTCCTAGTACCAGTGTACTAGAAGAAGAGTTGCAATCAAAGAAAAGAAAAGGTTTTCAGCTCCACCACCTCCAAAAAGTCAGTAAGAAAAGATGGTGCTGAACATTGGCCAAAAGTAGGTGGGTCACTCCGGTGCAAATTTCCCAAATTTAAAGGCTATTCCACAATTTCGTGTAATAAATGTGGCGTCAATTTGTGCTTAAATAAAAATAATAATTGTTTTATAAATTATCATAAAGAATAAAGAAGATTGAGTAATAATATTTTTTTATTTATTTAGTACTGAGCTAAGTATGCGACAATGCATGATGATGTAAATTTCCATCATATTGTCTTTTACATAATACTTATTTTTATTTACACTAGGTTTTTTTTAAATATTTTTCCTTTAATATAGAGCATTAATTACATCACCCAGATTTATTTTTAAAACATAGATAAAGTCATGCAAAGAAGGGTTAATCACATGCGGTCGTGATATAATGATAAAATATTAGCAGTTTATTAGAATTAAGATTTTGTATTTTTTATATTATTCTATTTATATTTTATTGTAAAAGATTGGTAAAGACGTAATAAATAGGAAACTAGCATACAATGCTAAAAGCATAAGCCCCAAAATCACATGCCAGCGGGTTTTTATCAATCGACTTCTAATTCTAAAATATTTGAAGTATATAATTATTTCTTTTATTTACGCGATTATAATATATATTTGAAGTATTATTTTTGGAAACCTATTGGTCCATTACCAAAGGACCCTTAGAAGAACAATGGATCTTTATAATAGAGGACACTGAATGTTGTGCTTAAATTGTAGCATTGAAATATGTCTGGATATTGCTTTGAAATTCAACAAAATTTTCACCATTTTATCGTCCTTAGCCTAATGTTGTGAAACAAAATAACGATATGATATCTCAAATTGCAATTATGGTTAAGAATAAACCAAATACCTATAGAATATATATTTGTAAATAAAAATTCTAAGATTAATTAAACATGTTGTAGTATCTTTTCTTTATTGATGAGTTGATGACATTATTCAAATCTTTCTTTGATGAAATAAGAACAGAGTAGCCTCGATTTACAGTTAGGTTTCGTATCAACGAGGCGTCTAATCGATAATGTTATAAGTGGTGGCCAAAAACTGGACTTTACACAAAGTATTTCACAATATGGATTAATTAATCATCATATTCCTCTACGAAGGGATCAATTTTGTCCCAGAACGAAGAACTGGTATAGACAGAAGTTTGGGTCCACTAACTCAAGCAATGCTACTAGTCATGGAGGACAATTATCATACAAAGCTATCTAACGCTTTAATTAATAGTTTCCAGATGCTACCTATGACGCAAGAGATGAGTAAATTATTCGAAGGATGACAAAGTTCTGGTAAAGTTACGATAGTGATTGATGGAGCTAGCTTGCCATGCTTAACCCTTTCAGACCTACTGTGCGCAATTGAGGACATATAATTTTTGTGAAATTATCCTAATAAAATAAAAATTCTACGTAACTAAAAACTGTTGTCATCGCTTGAGAACATTATAAATCTCTAAAACACATACCCTAACGTTATCTTTTAGCACGTGTATGAAATAATTAGTCTGTTTCGATCAGTCACTGGGAAAAGTTTGAAGTATGTGGTAAGTGATTTATTTCTTTTATTATTTTCATGTTATTGTCATGTCTTGAAAAAAAAATATATCGTAAAGTTATGTTACAAAGGCAAAGAACATTGTATTTTATTAACAATTATTCCGTTATTTGTATAATAAATAGCGAATATTCGTTATGTCTACAAACGTGGACAATAGGTTTTGCTTGGATATTTTTTCCAAATATTCATAGACAGTTAGTGAATACCTAAAATTATATTTTTTCAGAAAGCGTACTATTTGATAAATGTATAATGCTAAATTTTGAATAGTGAAACGTTTTTACAGGCTTATTTACGATCAAATCATGTTCTGAGGGACGCTTTAAAAGTTTTGGAAAATGGACACCTGTCGGACTTGGAGTTGTCTTCGGACGATGAGGAAGTAGCAAATAATATCCCATTTACGAGTCATGTTCGGTTGGGTGCTGATGTAATATTACAGAATCACTGAGAGTACACCCCACCGGACACCTTCCACGAACATCAAGACGAAAATGAAGACGAAGGTAGATCAGTTTTCAATTTTGAGTGTGAAACGAAGAGCCAGAGGAGCTGGCTATTGAAGAGGGTGAGTTAGAGCCAGCTACGTCTAATGGTGAGAATTTTGATTTTCTTACACCAAAACCAAACATAAAGTGGAGGCACAGACAAATAAATAACACTATACCGACGGATTTTCTGCCACCTATAGCACTTGATCCCATTGTGCAAGACCCTCTTGATTACTACTATAGATATGTCCCAAACAGCTTTTTATACAGATGGCTGAAATGACAAATTTATATGCTGTACAGTCAGGAAAAGCCAGGTATAAGCTACATCCAGCAATGAAATAGAAATATTATTTGGCTTAATATGGCTACCGGAATATTCAATTATCCAGTTTTGAAAATGTACTGGGAAATAACATAAATCTTCCTTTTTATAAAACAATATGTCAAGAGATAGATTTTTGAACTCGTAACAATCTACATTTGGTGGATAATTTGAATAAACCCCCAAATTGCCAAGATGTATTTTACAAAGTACGACCAATCTACGATGGAATTCGAAACCGTTGCTTAGAACTACCATTAGAGAGAGAACTGTGTGTCGATGAACAAATAATTCCTTTTACAGGGAAGCATTCTGCCAAACAATATGTAAAAGGCAAACCTTGTCCATGGGGAATAAAGCTGTTCTTTCTGTGTGGGAAGAATGGCCGAGCCTATGATTTTATAATATATCAAAACTCAATTCCAGAATTAGACAAGAGAATGATAAAAAAAGTTGGTTTTGGCGCATCGGAAGTATTGCATATAATAAAAGAGTCTGTGAGAATAGCGCCATGAATTATACTGTGATAATTACTTCTCGTCCTATTACATGCTCCAAATTTTAAAACATAAAGTATTATGGCTACTTGCACAGCTCGTGTCAATAGATTTGCAAGACCACCATTGCTCAGTGATAAAGATATAAAAAGAAACCTAGAGGTTTTGTAGAAGAGATTACTAGTACTGATGGGGATGTTACCATGGTCAAATGGCTGAGATAACAATGGCTAACTTAGCATCTAACTTTATTGGCATAGGAGAAAAGGATATGGTCAAAAGATGGTCAAAACAGATAAAAGATTTATAGAAGTTGAGAGGCCTGAAATAGTTAAAAAGTACAATCACGCTATGGGAGGTGTTGATCTACTAGATCAACTGATGAGCTATTATAGGACGTTCATAAATTCAAAGAAGTGGCCTTTGCGTATGATTTTTCACGCCTTCAGATCTGGCAGTCGTCTCGCTTCATCGAATATGACATAGATAACGATTTGCTCGAATACCTAAAGCAACGGCTTAGGGTCCGTTCAACAGACGGCTCGGAGAGGAGAGCAGATTTTTATCACGTTGGAAACAGTGTTTTGAGTGATTGTAGTAAAGTTTATTTTTGCATTTGCACCTTTTTGTCATTAAAAATGCCTGAACGCGCTTCGTGTGAAGTAATAAAGGAGCTCGACTCGGCTCGCTTGCGTGCTCATGCCAGGCTGCGCTGACCGCCATTTTGATAGCAACATTTGAACGTGAATTAAAAGTGCGTACTTGTAGAAAGATAAATGATGAAAATTAATAATACTCGTAAGTCAAAATATGAGTGTTTATTTGACATAACCAAGCCATCATATAGCGATCGGATAATGAAAGACAATGCATGGGAGGAAATTAGCAAATGTCTCAGAATAAGTGGTAAGTAAGGTTTTCATTGTTTTACACCTACCCCCAGATACTCAAACGAATTTTAAAGCAAGGGCTTTTAAACTGTGCTGCGACGTGTTAGATTCCAAAGTCAAAATAGGAATAACATGAGTTTAAATGCGCCTCTTACTTTTAAAACTCGTTTGAGTTTATCGCTGATCGTTAGAATATACTTATGTAGTAGACAATTTTTATTAAATATAACTTAAGAAACTCGCGTAGCCACTTGATCTTGCCAATCTAAAGCACCACTTGATGAAAAGTAATCCTTAAATTTATTCCTTGTGGTTAGAACTGCGTCGCTATTAGAACTGTTTTCATTATTATTGTCTGTTATTGCTGTTAATAAATTTATATTGCTGTGAAATTCATTCTCTTGTCCTGGCGTCCGATTTTCTATTAAAAAATTATGTAAACATGTAGTTGCTAATATAATTAAATCACAGTACTTCGGCTGAATTTTCATTCGTTTTTGATAAATTTCAAATCTTTGAGTTAGCATTCCAAATGCACATTCTACGACTTTTCTTGCCCTGCTTAAACGCAGATTAAATACTTTTTTTGATAATTCTGTTCTTGCTTGTTCTTCTGGATACGGCCGCAATATATTATTGCTCAAAGGAAATGCCTGTCTCATAAAAACATGTGGTAAGTTTTCAGTGGTACTAGGTAGAGGTTTATTTGAGGGCAGCTTTAACTATTGGTGTTGAGTTTTTCCAAAATTTTGAATTCTGTAAAATTCGCCGTCGCTATTTTTACCATATGATCCGATATCAACAATTAAAAACTGTATTTCGCGTCGACCACAGCTAGTAACACTGTACTGAAAAGTTTTATAATTATAGTATAAGCTTCCACTATTATCTGGTGCCTGTATATTGACATGCTTTCCGTCTATAGCGCCCAAACAGTTAGGAAAATTCCAAATATTAAAGAAATCACGTGAAACCTTTTCCCACATTTCTTCATCTGGCATCTGCATAACTATGGGCATCAAAACATCACAAATTACTCTGATTGTCTCATGAATAATTGAATGAACTGTAGAAAGTTTTTGAAACTGCAACCAGTGATGAGGAATCTGTAAAAATAAAACAAACACACAAAATAGAAATATAAGACTGCCGTACCAAAACGAACTATAAAATAAAAAAGAGTTATGTTATTAATTTTTCATTTCTGTTCTTTCCAGTGACGCAGTGCC
Organism: Lamproptera curius; assembly: GCA_029286875.1. NCBI lineage: Eukaryota > Metazoa > Arthropoda > Insecta > Lepidoptera > Papilionidae > Lamproptera > Lamproptera curius. Next base: position 99,196 of record JAGSMT010000284.1, read on the forward strand.
AGGATCGTTGGAAGAAACTGCGAGATAACTTCGAAAAGTGCTCATTATAACCGAAAAGGCAAGAGTGAAGCGATGGTAATCCTACGTCCAAATTGATAAAATTTGAAAAAGAACTTTCTTTTATAATACCATTTTTTCGCAATCGAAACCAAATATCTAATGTAACATTATCATCGGATGATTCAGATGATAGAGCCTGGCACACCAATACCACCACCATCGACATCATCTAAACGTTCTGACCATTCTGAAGTTGAATCGCTTAAGTACTTTGGCCTCGAAAAGAGACCACGCTTAAGCAAAGATGTTGCTACGGTTTTCGAAGAGTATCTTGAAGAAAAAAGAAATACTACACCCCGTGACAAGGCATTACGTAATTTTTTTTTGTCTATGTCAGATACAGTGGAAACATTCCCAAAAGAAGTCCAAGCACGAATTAAAAGGCGCGTGTTTAACATTGTTAATGAAGCTGAATTAAGTCTGTATGAAAATAGTACAGATTTGAATTATTCTTTGTCTATAAATTCACCGCCATCGACTAATCAATCTACTTACCTAGTGTCAAACGAAACCTATATTCCTCAAAACTATCCAGATCAGACTACTTTACGGTATATACTCAGCACACAAAATACAAAATAATAAACAATCAAAACAATAATAATTATAATAATAATAATTACACACACAAATCTGTACTATTTTTTTGTTTTGTGATCTATTTAGATGTTTGTGTTATTTAACATGATTACTATAAGTAATTTACATTTCATTAACGTAAACAATGCTTAATAAATGGAGGGCTGTGATTTTGTGATCTAAATAACATAATTAGTATAAATAATTGTTTTTTATTTACCTTAAAGTTACCAGTTAACCTTTCTTCGGCTGTAATGGTGCAACGATAATTTGTAGTCTTTTTTTGTTATATGTACTTAACAAATCTGTCAATTTCAAAATTGCCAATATTCCATACGATAATACTCATAAAATTTTAGGCTATCTCTTCAATTCCTCGAAATGGTGTGGAACTCCTCATGGATTAGTCTGTTTTTCCAAATATGTTTTTACCCATATTTGTTTCCGCTTGCGCTTACGTTTCCTATGTTCTATTTCAAGTAATCTTGCTAACAAATATATTTCTTCGTCGGAGCTATCTAAATCCATGTTTCGAAAAGCACACGTTAACACACCGAAAACAAAACTTAGACTGCGGAATACTGGCACTGCCTTGTAGTGTATCCACCTGACCTCGAGCGCATCCGACCGGCTCCGAGCACATCCAACCGCACCCGCTTTCAGATCTCTTCCAGCCGGTCGATGTGAAATAGTTGGCGGCTCCGCCCGGCCAATTCCAAGCGTATACGACCCGGTCTGTGTGAAAAGAAAAGCAGGCTGATGCCTCCGGAGTCCGGTCGTGTGAACGGACCTACACTTCTTCACTCTTCGCCAACATCTAGCTCAAAGTTTAGTTCTCCGAAATAAAATTTCAGGTTAGCGGGTCGACCACAGTGTAACAGTCCTTACCGGTAATTGTTCCAAGGAGACCGGAGAACTGCGTCCGTCAACTGAAATAGCTCGAGATGGTGTTGGTCACTTTCCAGCTCGCATGACGACGGTTCAGGAAACGCGCTGCAAATTACCAAAATGCAAAGGAAAATCCCTGCATCAGTGCATAAAGTGCAATGTCACTCTGTGTCTAACCAAAGACAAAAATTGTTTCTTAAGTTCCATACCTAAAGTTCCTCAAGTTTATTATTTGTTTTCTAGAAGATTTATTAGTTTTCATTATTTTAGAAGATTAATTTTTGTTTTAAAGAAGTTAAATTTAATTTTGTAATATTTTTAATACTTTTCTAATAAAAACGTTATAAAATGATTATCTATTATTTATTTACATAGAGCTCCAACATTATTTGTTTAATCACTTAGGCCGGATGTTCAATTTTGAGGACATAAAAACTCAATTTTCTCGGAAAATAATGAAAACAAACAGAATTTTCAATATTTCCATGCTCAATAGTACGTAATATAACTTTAATAAAATCGGCTGTCACAAATTCTAAAAAAAAAAATCAGGTCTGAAAGGGTTAATGTACTGAAACTTTGTGACTTTTATTAATATTCTAGTTAAATGAGACTATGTAGTGAAAATAACTCACATCTCTTTTGTTTATTATTTAAAATCTTGATATACCGACAAAGACGGCTAGCGTCATTTGACGGCTGGTATCCGATAAGTGTTTATTTGTAATATGAGAAGGTAGACTACAAAACAGTGTACGCTTATCCATTGTTTGTAGTATGCTAGTCAAATGAACCAGTATAGTTTCGACTGCCAGCGAATTTTGTCGAAATTATTGTGATTCTTGAAAAATGTCTCGAAGTCTTCAAAATAAAGAAATACTTTCATTATTGCAAAATATTCGTGAAGATGAATCGGATTGTGGCTCTGAAAGTGGAGAACGTGATAGTGAAGATGATAATACAGTACCACCCTATCAGTCTGAGTTCCTCTATGGAAGAAAGTGACCTGGAAGACCAGATACCGCTAGCAACTTTACGAAACGTTGATTTGAGATCGAGTTCTCGCAGCCGTGCTCACTGCCGTGCTCGTGGTCGAGGCCGTGGTAGGACCTCATAGTTCGGAAGATTCTGAATTCCAAGATCTTATCACTTCTATAGACGGTACGTCATGGACACCTCAAATGGGATATACTGAAAGTAATCGTCGAGCACGGCACAATATCACAACTGAGCAAGCAGGGCCCACCTCATATGCTCGGAAGAAATTTTACGGGACATTTGTCAGACTCATGGAGGCTTTTGATTGATGAATCTATATTGAGACATATTCAGAAATGTACTTCTAGAAGAAGCTAACCGGCAACTAGGACACAACAACTGGATACTAACTTTGGAACAACTGGAAAGTTTTATCGCTATATGTTATGCTCGAGGTGCATACGGAGCAAAAAATATTCCAGTAAATGAGTTGTGAAGTAAAACATGGGAATACATTTTTTTCAAAAGTTATGCCTCGTGACAGATTCAAATAAATAATGAAGTTTTTAGGATTTGATCACAGATCTGAGAGAAGTTTACGACTCAACAAGACAAATTTGCACTCAATATCAGACGTTTGGAAGAAATTCATTGAGAACTGCTTTATCTTGTTAGCAAGTCCAGGAGAAAACGCTCAGTAGACGAACAACTGTTTTCATAGGTCTTGATGCAGGTTTCTTCAATACATTGCTAACAAGCCTGATAAGTTTGGAATAAAATTTTGGCTTTGTGTTGATGTAGATTCAAAGTTTGTGCTCAATGGCTTTCCTTACTTAGAAAGAAACGAAAGCAGGCCACAAAACCAAAGCCTCGGTGAACTCTAGTAATGCGTCTAGTGGAACCTTTGCAACATGTGTCGAAATGTAACCACTGATAACTTTTTTACATCGTTGAGCTTTGAGCGAATAATTTGCTCGCAAACGCACAACCATTGTTAGCCCAGTCATATTAGGGCTTTCACCTCGGAATGAAAGATAATAAGCTGCAAATTGGTATGAACCTTTGTTTTGTCATTCTAAATGTTGTCTCAAAAGTCACAATCGTTATCGTGTCCAGCGTCTCAAGATATTCAAGGTCAAAGGTCACAAAAATCGGTTTTTCATGAATATCTGGCTTCCTATCGGTTACATGAGATTTGGTATTTATTATAAAAGTTGTAGGCATAAAAGTCCCTACAACTTTGTTTAAACTTTTTTTCATACAACCAACCGTTTTGAAGGTGAGCGCGAAGAGTGCACATCGTACAGTCATATACGGCCTAATGCAAGGTCAAGCGTGAGTTATGGTTATCAGTACGTTATAAAGTCAATTATTTATTTGGAAATTATAATTATTAAACAATGCTCTATTATTTATGTCGTCGTCAGTCGTCGTCGTCGTTTCAGCCTGTCAAGCCCACTCGTTGAGCATAGCCCTCCCCATAAGTCGCCAAGAGGTACGATCTCAGCACCTGCATCCACCGACCTCCTGCACATTTGCCAGGTCGTCACTCCATCTGGTGGGGTCGTCCGACACATGATGGCCAGTATGAGGCTGCCACTGAGAACCTTTCTTTCATTTATTATTTATGTACTAACTATTAATTATTTATATTTAATTAAAGAAGTAAATTTGATTATTTTATAATAATTATTCATATTTAAACTATTTTACATAAAATATAATTAATTCCTGGATTATATTTTTTAAGTTTTATTTTAAGTTAAACGACATTATATATCTTTTCTTTAAAACGGAAATTTCAAACTTTATATACCTGGAAATATTTGTCCCCACCCTATGCCCTTTTCTACCATTGCCGGGACAGATGTTCTATATTTCAAGGCCACTCTTAATTTCTAGGGAGTAAGATTATTCGTTGGTTTGCAAATTGTACCGCCTGCAACTACGGGACGAATGGTTTTAAGAGCTATGGTATTTGGTTTTATATGTGATAAGAAAAACTTCGAAGGTGTTTCTGTGAATGTTCGTAATGGGTTTACAAACTTTAAAAACTGCAAGTATTGGAAAGAAAATGATGGAAAAAAGACTGTTTAAATACTTTAAGTTCTGTAAATGTGATTCCGAGTGTCGAAAAGGTTATGAGTAAAAATGTTATTATTGCATCAAAACGACGGGCCAGGATGAGAGTGAACCCAACGTCAAGGCAACCCTGTAAAAAACGAAAATGAAGTCTTTTGATTTTAAAAGTTATTTATTTTGGGCCAAAATTAATGAAAAAGCAGAAAATGAAAAAAAAATAATAGACGGACAATAATAATGTAAGTACCTTTCATTCAAAAGACAACGTAATTAAGAGAGAAGAACGGAAATGATTCCTTTAGAGAATTATAAAGGAACGTATATATTACGAGTATGATTTGATCGCTGCTGAAGCAAAGTATCATACTATTTGCTATACCAACTTTTTAACCCGAGTACCATCTGCAGATAAAAAGCCTCGCCAAGATGATCAAGTCACTCAAGCAATGAAGGAGATTTTTTATTATATAGAAAATAATGAAGATTCTCAATTTACTTTGAAAGAACTTAAAGATGTCCCTACGGAATACATACCTGACGATAAGACAATTATTACAAAATTACAACAAAAGTATTTAACTGATGACAAAAAAAAATTGGATCATTTAAATTATTATTTTCCCGTGATACACAGCAATGTATTATCAAAAAGTTTGGAAAAAAAAAAGTACCCCTTGTAGAAGAACGTTACGGATTGTAGAAGCTGCTGGGCTATTATTAGGGAAGACATCAGATCATCTGAAGTTGAAACAAAAGTATCCACCTCCAATAAAATGCCAGATTGGAAATGAAGAAAACCAAAAAACATTTCAATTTTTTGAAGAAATGATATTAAAAAACAGAAAAGGACAAGTAGATTATTTAAAACGAAAGGCACATCTATTAGCCAACAATTGGCTTCGATACGAGAACGGTTCATTTTCAAAAGCTTACCGTTGGCCTTTCCATTTCTTCACAGAAGATATGGGGTCTAAAAAAATTGTTGGATGTTTTATCATCTTTAGGATTTGGCATCATAATAGTAATACCCATACAGTTGGGAAGTTTCAAAGTTTATTTCCACCAACCCTTGATTTTTTACCATCGGAGTCTGGCGTTTTACAAATGTTGAGACAATGGAGATATTAATGTTTGGTACTTTTGACGGAAAATTTTCACGTTAATGGAAATGATAAAAATAATTACACCAAAAAGATGCTGTAATTTATGGATGATCGCATAAAAATGTACAACTAAACAGAGTAAAAGAGTTAGCAGAATACATGTATCTCTTTTAGGATATGAAAAGCCGTTGTACCTGGGTACAGCAAGATTCGTCCAAAATCTACATGGAAGATCAAGTACTGATTGGAAAGAAAATTTAATGCAGTTGATTTTGTTGGGGTCATCGGAAATGGAAGAATTTTTCACTGGAATCTTTTCTCAAAAATTTAAAAAAATAATCAAAATTTTTCCAACTTCTCAGGTTATATTTTCACCTTTCATTGATCATCCCCAGTAATTTTAGGACACAATTTAACAACTTTTACAAGTTTATTAACAAGTTGCCACATCAACAAAAACGTATAATTACATTTGAACAGCCCTGTATCAAAAAGCACGTGGGAAAATGGTTTGCGTCAGATGCAAACCCAGACTTGTCTAAAAAACAGTTGTCAAACTTGGAGGATTTAATGCTCATGTCTTTTTCTTGGATGCATAGGGACATGTAATGGACGGTGGTGGTCCAAGGGTTTTTAAGAAAAATATAAGCAAAACCTTCGAAAAAAGTTGAATGGTCATTTATGCAAGAAGATCAGGGGCCAATATATTATTACGACTTGATTATCAATAAAGATTTTTGAAGAGATTAAAATTGAAAATTGTGGGGTTAAATGAGTTAATTGAACAGATAACTGTCCATGTTTCCTTTACGAAGATGTTGGAAGGAGTAAGAGCTTAAGGCCCAACCTCGTTAATTGGATCAATTTCGGGGATAAAACTAAAAGAATTTGGGGTCGAGGTCCCACGGCACAGTTAATGGGTGCAATTTTTGAAATGGATAATAGCCCCAGATTTCATTCTGCGCTAAAAGGCTGGGACTTTTTCAAGAACCATTTGATGCAGTGCGAAAATGCCGCCCTATTTTCATTGGTTGGTCATTTTATAATAAATCAGCTCATTTTATCTTCAAGATATGTTAAAACTTGAGGGACAATGGATCAACAGGCTTTTGAGAACTTTTAAAAACGGATTCTTTATTTAAAACTAACAGAAAAATTCAATTTGGTACATGGACAGACATGGTAATCGAGCAAAGTCTGATGAAACCGGGAAGACAGAAGGAGGGAGTATCTGGAGGCCGGAAGTAAACAAGAAAGTGTTTTATGTAATGGATATATGCTATGTATGCCACGAATACAATTTTGGAAGAAATTGAACGGTTTTGTAACATTTTCTTTTCGATTCTGTGGACCAACATGTTGAGGTAGAGATTCACGAAAAAAGGGGATACTGATGTAAAATGAACTGGGTTGGTTGGTTTACGCTTCTAACCTTTTCCAAATACGAATAAGTTGGTATCCTTAGCTTCAAGAATCGTTGGAAATGACCCAAATTAATTGTCACCGAGCCCATGAAATTTGGATTTGCAATCTATGGTAAAGATAACTGGTTTGAATTCAACGAAATAAAGTTAAAAAATTTTACCGCTTTCAGCCATTAACAAATTGTCAAAATTAATGATTGTAAAGTTTCTATAGATCCAATGTTACCTTTTGGAGAATAATTGAAGGAAAAATTTGGTAATTTACAAGAATATCTTCAGTAGAAATAAGGCCCGATCCGACATCTTTTATTTGATAGTAATGGATGAGAAAAATCAAAAGCAACATTATATGACAACAGGATGCCTGTCGCACGACTTTAGAAAAAAGTAACATCAATCATCATCGATGGTGGGATTTTAGCATCGCGGCCGTATGGAGAAAGGACGATATTTTTATTATTTTAAATAATTCATTAAATATTTAAAAACATTATGGCTCAAGCAATTTTGTTGTTGTATTTGACGGATATTCGGACTATAGTAAAAATATTTAAACTGGAACAACAAAGAAGAATCTGCACTTTTCAAAACTATTAAGTTTGTTTTGATGAAACAAATGGTTGTGCCAACGTCAAAGAAAAATTTTTATCAAATTTGGTCTAATCAAAAAAAAATGTATCGACATGCTTGTTGAAAAATTTAAAACGTTAATATCACAACAAAAACAAGGAGGATGATGCTGATGTTTCAACATTACCGGCTTATTGGCCTTTATTAGAACATCAAAGATGGGCCATCATAGGAGAAGAATCGATTTGCCGTTATTTTAATTGACGCCCAAATACATCATCAGGAAATTTTTTTGAAAAAGTTGGCAAAAGGCAAAACCAAACACAAATATATTCTTTAAAAGTTTTAAAATCCTTTGGTTAAAGCCTATTTATTTTTTTACACATTCAGTGGCTTGACACGACTTGGCTTATTTAAAAAGGAAAAAAAACTTTGGCCAAGAAGACATTGGAAAAAAATTCCAGATAAACTGGTGGGTATTTAACAAGAAAACTGCCCAAAATGGGAGAAATGCAAAGCCGCCTGCCACCCCTGCCACCCCACCGTTTTTCCCCGGCATCGATGCGCGCCCTGCCCCGGCATCGATGCCTGCGCCCTGCCCTCCTCCATGCCCCTCCCCATCACCTCCCTCCCCTGTAGTAGAAGACGCTGACGCTATGTCGGCAGTCTTCAAATCACACGGACGACACCGATCAGAGTCTAGCTCTACAGGAGCTAAGCCCTGATGGGTTTTTATGCCTCCGACGTATGAAGAAGCGCAAGCAGCTCTCTTCCCGCTCCGGCCTCACCCGTCCCGTCCCAGCCCACCTAGGCCCCCAAAGCATCTATCGATGACTGCATCGCGAAACTCTCGTCCCCCGACAGCGCCCCCGCCCCTCGCGGTCACGTGAAGCGCAACCACAGCGACGATCAAATGTTCGTCGCTCCCAAGGCCCGCGCGGCCCCCGCGTCTCCCGCCTCAGCCCCCGCAGCTGCCCCCCCGGCCCCTCAGGCCCCTGTTAGTTCCGCGGCACCCGCGTCGCCGAATGAAAAACGTCCGCCGCCTATTTTTCTCCGTGATAAGGAGAGATGGTGCGAGATTCGATCGGCGTTGTCGAATCGGTTCAAGTTTGATGCAGTGGACACGGCTCAAGGCATCAAACTTCAACTGGAGACGCCGAAAGAACATCGTGACGTAACCTCTTACCTCACGAAGAACAATTTGTTTTATCACACGTACGCGCTCCCGGATGAGCGCGTTAAACGTGTGGTTATCAAAGGCGTCCCGCGCGAAATACCTGTTTCCGAAGTCTGCGACAGTCTAAAGTCGCAATCTATACCATTCATTGCTGTACATCGTATGTACAATTCGCGCAATAAGCGCACTTTCAATATGGTGGGTTAGGCTCCATCGCTAACAAAACCTGCAATGTCATTTTCAACCTCACCGCCGTCTGCGGTATACGAGGCATAAACCATTGAGCTTCACCGCGGTCCAACGGTCTCCTGGCAGTGTCATAACTGCCAGCTCTTCGCCTAACTCGGCCAGATATTGAGCCAAACTCAGGTGCGCTCGGCGCCTCGATGATCATGCAACATCAGATTGTCCCGTCCGAAGGACAAAACAGCGCTTCACGTCCCATGCCCCGCCTGCCTGCGTTATTTGCGGCAACGCGGGACACCAGCCAACTTAGCTTGGTTGCCCGAAAGCGCCGAAGGCAAACCGTCGGCAGTAGGTGCACCCTCCCGCCGCAACCCCTTCGCGCTCCAACGCGAATTTCCCCTCCCTCAACCAACTCGTGGCACTCCTGCCCTGCTTGGGCCCACCCCGCACAGACCCAACCTCAGCCCGCAGGTGTATCGGTGTAAATTCGCGGGTGTGTCGTCAGTCACCGATCTGTTAAAAGATCTGTCAAAATTAATCTGGCGGAGCTTACTTAGCTTTGCCAAAGAGTACGCCGCACTAAGGGCGATCCAATGACGAGGTTAGAACGATGATTGGCATACATACTTGATCGTCGCATTACGTACTTAGATGTTTTAACAACACTAATTAGATACAGACATATCACTCTTCGATGAGTGATACACATTTTCTCACACTCAACAACAGTTGACACTACACTTACGAAATTAACCGAAATACGACACTTGCCGTCGTCTTGCACATAACATAGGAGCGGTCGAGGTTTGTTTCGCTTTTCTTCCTCAACCAAAGCGCTAGTTGAAAGGGTAGTAATCATTAGCCAAACACGCTCACAAAGAATGAGCCACAAAAGCGACTGGTCGAGCTGAGGTGCGTCCTTGCGGGCACCTCGACGCAGATTCGTTAACGGGTGATCTGGTGACGGTCCAAGCCGAGGCTCCCATCTCGAGGGTCCTTGCGATTCACGTCATCACGGTAGGAGGCGAAGGCTAGCATTCGTTAAAGTTGTCGGCCACTCCTGAGTTCGAATAACGCTGTAGTGGCGCGGTCGCCAACAGCTAAAACACCAGTCAAAAAAAAAAAAAACTGCCCAAAACAAACATTATTAGAAAATGGAGGCGCATCTTGTTGGCATTATATATGCTCCAAAATTTGAGGACAACATTGATCATTTCGTACACGCAATTCATCAAATTTACAAAAACTAAATAACCTGTACAACTGTCAACACTTCCACCAACAAGTGTCAACATAGCAGCAGCTCATCAACACATAAACGTGTCTACTACCAGATTCAAACGTGGTTAGGAAGGACTAGAACCTCAAGAATGGGGCTGGATGCTTGAAATGAAACCTGGAGCCCATACGAACGTAATTACTCCAGCACCAGCCGAACTTAGACGTATATTTTGCAATTGCAAAATGGTTGTGGTTCCGCTGCTGGATGCAGAAAATCAGGGCTTACAATGTTCTTTAGCTTGCGGCCAGTGCAACGGACAAGCTTGCCTCAACGCTTCACTGTATCCAAGTAATCCTGATGAAGAAAATAACATATGATCCTGATATTCTGGAAGGTTTGGAGATGAACATGACAGATAATGAGGATGATGACAATGAATCAAACATTTTTGAGCGACAAGAAGAAGAAGACGAGAAGAAGAAGAAGATAATTAGCTTCCATTTCCAATTTCATTTCAATTAAAATCAACAATGATACTTTTGATATTTGAACTCTCATTTTGACAAATGTATATTATGCCGTATTTAATCTAATATATAAAATTCTCGTGTCACAGTTTTCGCTTGCCATAGGGCCAGGCCACAACAGTGCGTTGCGGCGCCGCACAACGCATCGTGGAAATTTCCGATGCGCTGCCGCAACGTCAAATCTGCGATGCGACAACGCTTGCCGTTTAGTCGGTGTCCATACTTTGAACGACCTGCACGTGTTTTTAAGCGATATGGCGCAGTACGATGTCGACCACCTGATATCTTTAATTTACGAACGTCCGTCCTTTGGGACAAAACTATATCACAATTCAAAGACAAATTTTAAAACAGAAGCATGGAGGGAAGTGTGACAATTTTATATTCAAATTTTGAGGAGTTAAATAGTGTTGAAAAACAAAACACGGTAAGTACTTATAAACATTTATATTTTGTTAACTGCCAACTAAGACCTCCAATGTTACTATTAAAATAATTACAAAATTCGTTTCTGATTATGTTAGCTCCTGTTCTACTTTCATGTGTTGTTTCGTGTAAAATTTGCAAAGAATCGTCAATAATCATTTCTTCTAACGTTTGTGCGCCATCTCGATTCAATACAAAGTTGTGTAATACACAGCATGCTTTTATAATGTCTATTGTGAAATCGTAAGAAACATTAATGGGTCGATGAAATATGCGCCATTTATTTGCGAGTATGCCAAAAGCGCTCTCAACATATCGTCTGGCTCGGCTCAAACGATAATTAAAACTCGTTTTCTATCGATAAAACTTCCCAGAATATGGGCGCATTATATTATTTGTCAGTGGTAATCCTTCATCCGCCACGAAGACAAAAGGAATTTCTTTTTGAAATCCAGGTAACGGTTTTGGCGGAGGTATAGATAATTGACCTTTTTTTAATAAGTCGTATAGATTTGAGTTCTGAAAACAGTGGAGTCACATTCCTTACCATATCCACCTATATCGACATATATAAATTTGTAATTCGTATCAACAAGTGCTAATAGAACAATGGAATTATAATTTTTATAATTGAAAAATAGGGATCCACTGTGATCCGGGCTCAATATACGAATGTGTTTTCCATCTAGCGCTCCTATACAATTAGGAAAGTTGGTCTTTTTTTCATACTCTTGAGCAATTTGTTCCATCAGCTCTGTTGTAATTTTGGTAATTCCAACCTTTTAAGAATGTTCCATACAATACGACAAACAAATTTTATTATTCCTGTTATTGTAGATTTTCCACGATAATATGTGAAATGCATATCTTTAAAAGTATTTCCCGTCGCCAGGTACCTGAAAGAAAACAAAATAAATCATTATTCGTCATATTTTTTTAGGTAACGATGTCATAAAGAAATGGAGAGGAATCAAGGATAATTTTACAAAATACGAAAAAATTAAACGAGCAATGTAAATCCGAGCTGGGGCCAAAAAATTAAACAATATCATCTATACGACCAGCTCCTATTTCTGAAAAAGATTTCTAAAATAAAACAACATCAAGTCTTGACGATGAAGAAATAAGACCAAGCACCTCAACCCAACAAAGCCAGCAACCTGTCATGCCACGTTACCAGCCTGCATCGCGTAAAAGAAAATTGACGAAGACGAATTTGAGAAGAATATTATAGCTGCTTTAAAACACCTGAAAGTAGACATTTATCTTTTTAAAGGAATTTTGCCATTATTGGAAAAATTGAATGATAATCAAACAATAATTTTCCAAAGTCGTGTCCTACAGATATTAAGTGATTTACACCAACCATCATACTATCCCAGCCACTATCAAACTTCACAAACATCCGTCCAAGCAAACTATCAAACAACTGTTCAGACTGGCTATCAAACAGCTCAAATGTCTATGCAGAGTGGCTACCAATCAGCTCAAATGCCTATGCAGAGTGGCTATCAAACATCCATTCAACGCAGTGCCTTCCAAAGCGGATGCGAAACATCACCGGCACCTATGCAATCGTCTCCACAAACGCCAAGGAATGATGATGTAAATGAGCCAGAACAAATTCATTTCGATGAGGAACTAACAAATTTGACGAATGACACACAATCGGAATACGAGTTTTGAATAACACTAAATTATGAAAATGATTAAACAGTATGATTATAGTAAAAATAGTTTATTTTTTCTTACTTAAGGTGCTCCTCACCGGGAGCATTCGCGTGTATGTAACGTTACAGATTTGAGCATTACATCAGTGAAGGAGGAGAACGAGCATTACAATGCGCACCTTGTAATGATACAAAACGGGCATACATCAGTGAAGGAGGAGAACCGAGCATTACAATGCGCACCTTGTATTGATACAATGTGTAATATCTTGATACAACTTGTAACATCAATGCGCTTCACAGCTTCAGCGGGCGGGCGGGGGGCTTCACTGCCCCTAGCCCCCCGCCCGCCCGCGCAGTAGCCTACGTGACAGTGAAGTGAACGCACGTTGTCATAAAGTGTTTCTGACGCTTCGGAGATTTTTTTGGCGTCACGGACAGTTGTAAATTTAAGTAATGGCTTGGGACAAAGAGAAGACTCTATTATTCATAGAAAAATATAGGGAAATCAGGGAATTATGGGACCCTAAGCATCCTCAACACTTTAATAAAATAATAAAACAAGACGGTTGGGTGAAATTATCGGATCAATTTGGAATAACCGTAGAAGAATGTCAAAAGAAAATCACAAGCCTGTTAGCATCTCTTAGAAGAGAAAAGAGCAAAATGAAAAAAAGTGCTTCAGGAACCGGAAAAGGTGGGTAACATATTTTATTTATGTACCTACATCTACTTTAGTCATGACAATAACTGTGACAAGCAAGGGGTGAGTGTGAGTGGCGGAGAGGTCACATTCCACACGACTCGTGTGTACCTAGGGCATGTTTTGTTTGTTGATGATACCTTCACTATAGGCCATTTGTTTAGAAAAAATGTAAACTTGATTAGAAATGATCTTGATCAATGTTGATTACACTTCAAAACTGGGCATCCGCATACCTAAACAAGTGGACTATAGGTGCCTTCACCATTTATTTATTTATTTATTTATTTATTAATTTATTCAATTCAGTACATATTACATAATCTATATTTCAGGTGCAGAAGAAGTATATACTAGTACCTGGTTCGCATATGCAGCTTTATCATTTATACTGGACAGATATGAACCACGGAAGACAACAGATTCAGTTAGTATATTATGTATATTACATTTAATATCTGTTTACACAGGTTTTAAATATTTTTTAACCTATCAAGGCTAAATAAAGCAGGACATTAATAAACATTAAGCATATTCGTTTTGCCATGGTACTGCTCCTTCTTGCGAACAATAATTACTAATTTCTTCACGTATCTCTTGAGGAACTATTTGTGCTGCTTCTTGTTGTTCATCCAAATCCATTAAACCAGTATTTTCTTCGGTATCAGCCCTCCAAGATCCTGGTGTGATTACTCCTAAATTGTCCCTGTCAAAAGATCCCGGAGGTGTGTACAAATTCCTACTTCGCCGATTTCTTCGTAAGAAGTTATGTAGGTGTGCTATGGCATTAACTACTAAAGTAGCATTTTCTGGTTGCAATAACATGGGTTTCCGCAACACTCGGAAAACTGCTGACATAATGCCAAACACATTTTCGACTACTCTCCGTGCTCTACAAAGTCTGTAATTATAAATTCTCTCCTTTGTTCCTTTACGATGATGTCCATTATATTTTCTGATAATGCGAAAGCTTCATCCCCAATAAAATAATAAGGAATTTCTTTGTTCCGCATCGGCAATGCTCTTGGCTGTGGTAGATTCAAAGATTTATTCTGCATTTTAGTATACAAATTACAATTATTAAATACTCCTCCATCAGAGATTCTCCCTTGACAGCCACAGTTTATATATATTAAATTGTAATTTGAATCCACAGCCGCAAATAGAACTATACTAAAAAAACCTTTAAAATTATAGTAATCGCTTCCACTTCTGTATGGGGCTTGCAGGACTACATGTTTGCCATCTATAGCGCCGACACAATGAGGGAAATTCCACTGGTTATTGAAGTTTTCAGCCAAATTTAGCCAACCATCTGGTATGCTAGGTAACTGAAAAAAAAACCTTGTTTTAGATTCCTTGTGAACCTGGGACACAAGACTTGCAGGAGACTCGCAACAAGCCACCTGAAAATCCTGATGCACCACAACGGAAAAAAGCGAAGGTGGATGGAAGTGATGATATAATGCACTCGACTTTCCAAATTTTGCAAGACTTTACTTCTGCTAAATCGGATGAATGCACTACTTTTGGGAAATTTATTACTGAAAAACTCAAGACGTACTCTCAAAATACTAGGGCCTGTGACAGCACCATTTCCAATATCTTGTTTAGTGCCGATCGCGGTGAATATGAGTACATGTACCAGCAACATGGATATTGGACTCCTGATTCTCAACTTTCGCGTAATGAATCAAACCATGCTGGACCATCAGGCCTCCAAAGTACACCTCACCAGCAGCAGTTCCATCCACTGCAGACGCCCAACTTTCTTCGCCTGAAGCCAGTATTAATAGCAAAAAGTGAGGGGTTTATGCGTGAATTTGGAGATCTGATTGATTAATAAACTAGATTAATAAACTCACCAGTATATTTTCTTTTAAACATCCAATTATAGCTTCACTCACTTCTTTGATAATACAACTTATAATCTGATTGGACATTCTAAAAGTAACCTGCAAGCTTGAATAAGAATCACCAGATGCGTAAAATCGTAACGTAACAGCTAATCTTTCTTGCACTGTTATTGCTTGTCTATAATTAGTATCTTCTTTTTTAACATATGGTCCAATGAGATTTATGAAGTGTTCAAAATCCGAAGAAGAGATTCTTAAAAACATTTTAAGTTTACTTATGGGTCGGTTGATTCTTTCTAAAATATCCAAACCGCCTGTATTTTGCCGGTTTTGATATAATTCATGACACCAATATCGTTTCTTCTGTGTTTTTTTTTTACGTAAATAACAATGTCGAATTAATATTGCCGCACTCAGCACAACGACCGCTTCGTCTGACATCTTGCTATGAAATGCTGAAAATGCTCAAAGTCGAATCAATATTACATTACACGCAAATACTCGTCAGTCAGGGAGGTAGAATTGTAATGTAATGCTCAAAGACGAATCTATAATGTTACAGTACACGTGAATGCTCCCGGTGAGGGAGCGTCAGGGAGGTAGAATTGTAATGTAATGCTCAAAGACGAATCTATAATGTTACAGTACACGTGAATGCTCCCGGTGAGGAGCACCTTCTAAGTTAATCCCAGCATCTCCAGAGGTTCGATGGGTTTTCTAAATATGTATTTCTTTTGTAAATGAGGCTTTATCAAACTAAGAAGTTCTTCAAAACTTACTACACTCATCCTAAAGTAATCGAAAAATTTAACCTCGTCCACTTTTAGCGCCTCATATTTGCTTTTGAAGTGGTTTCCATCTTTATTCATAATTGTCAGTAATGGGTCACCAGTACTTTCTTTTCTGTTTCTTTTTCTTAATACGCCTTAACGCAAGCAGAAGTAGAACACGCGCAGTGCGGTCCATGTCTCACTAGAAACTGAATTGACGGTTAACGTCTTGTCGTATCCGATGAAATTTTTGCGTTGCGACATCGCATCGCATAGCTGTGCAATGTTGTTTTGCGATGCGACGCCGCAACGCACCTGTTGTGGCCTGGCCCATACTCCTCCGAAACAGCTTGACCGATTTTGATGAAATTTTGTGCTTATCCGGTATCTATGAGAATCGGCCAACATCTATTTTTCATCCCCTAAATGTTAGGGGTCGTCCACCCCTAAATTTTTATTTTTAATTTTTAGACAAAATTTTTAATTTCTCTTTTTTTATGATACAACATACAAAAATACATACAATCCTCAATTTTCACCCTTCTACGATCAACCCTTATTTTTTAATAGCCATTTTAGTAATTTAATCATTTTTCCTCTCCGGTCGAAAACTGATCAATCGTCATTTAATTAGTTATCCTCGCCAGATGTCTATAGGTGTCACTTCTGACCCAGTAAACAGCAAGGAGTAGGAATGAGAACGAAGCCGGTCCCTTTCTTTCTCACTCCCCTACACGTTGTCGACCATCATTATTGTTTATGAATCAAGTGTAGTAGTAACGTTGACAATTATTATTTTGCTATCTCAGTGTAACTCTCATATTAACTTTTAATCATTCCTATTTTATCAATAATAATAATTAAATTATCAATTTTGAGTGTATTTTTCACGATTACTTAATCAAGTGATTTTATAACCTCAAAAGTACTCAACACGTGTTACGAGCTTTCAATAACAACGGATTTTGTGTTGTAAGTATACTTTTTTATTTATATCGAAAATGTTGTTGATCTTATAAAATGTAATTTTAATTTAATTTTATTAAAAAATGTAATTGAACAATTAAGATTTTCACAGTTTCCAAAAATCAATCATTATGAATCTTTATTTTGAAATGTCAATGGAAATATTGGTTGTATAGAAAAAGTATAAGAGACAATGTTTTCATAAAATTTAATTTTTTACTTTTGTTTGAAATTTTTTCCATAAAACTTATATTTTTGTTATAATTTCATAAATTAATACTAATCATTTCAAAACTGCGGCAAAAATCCTGGCCTAATTATACTTTTAACATTTTCATCATTAAATAATTTAATTAATTCTATTTATGTATGTTTTGTACAGTGAGCAATGCCAAGAAAACGCAAAGGTACTGATTTGAGCCGCAGTACAAGCAAAGCTCGAAAGTTGCGAAATAGCAGATCCGAAAGAACAGAAGAACAAATCCAGCAACAAAATACTGATGACGTGTCAGAATGACGCGATTGCATCAAGAAGACCAGAAGATACACGAGATGAACGCAATTAAGTCAGAAGATTAGAACAACGACAATCACGCCGTTTCACAGTCAATAGACGAAGAACATATGACCAACAACGACAACAGGTACATCGAGCATTTATATCTGATTCATTCCTGCGTCTAGCATTCCAGTATGAGCCCGATATTGAATATTATGCTCATTCAAAAGTGGTAATTGGTGCTATGGACAAGCAATGTCCGCATTGTCATGCTCTGAAATTCAAAAATGAGCCAGCTGGGATGTGTTGCGCTCAGGAAAAGTGCAACTACCTGAAATTGAAACACCACCTGAACCATTGAACGGCTTACTTATCGGCACGGATCCAGATTCTAACGTGTTCTGAAGTCAATTCTAAGATTCAATTCATGCTTTCAAATGACATCGTTCGGAGCAACATAAATAGTTCGAAATACTAATGCAAATGGTCAACAATTCAATTCTCATTTCAAAATCAGAGGCCAAGTTTATCATAAAATGGGCTCACTGCCAATGCCAAACGAACCACATAAATTCTTACAAATCTACTTTATGGGCGGCGAGGATTCCGGAAGCGCACTTGCCAATCGCGTGAATGCACGTTGTAATTATAATAACCTTGATTCACTTTATGCCAGGCGCATCGTCAGCGAGCTAGATGCTCTTTTGAACGAGCACAACGAGTTGTTGAAAATATTCAAATCACATATGCACCAATTACAAAGCGATAATCACGCTATCGTCATTAATCCTGATAAAACACCAGCTGGAGCATATTCGTAGATTCAATGCACCGTTGTTGATGATGTTGCTGGAATCATGGTTGGCGATTGTACAGCTGCACGAGAAATAGTGATTCGTAGAAGAAATAATAATCTTCAGTTCATTGCTGACACCATCGTTCATATGACGCTCCAATATCCGCTAATATTCTGGAAGGGACAAGACGGATATTGCATAAACATAAAACAACGAGATACCGTATCAGGTACTTCATTGATTATTAATTTGATCATTAATCATTTAACAAAACAATTAAATTATTGAACGTAATAAATTTAAATTATTTTTTATGAACAAATATTACAGGAGCTGAAACAAACAAGAACGTTAGCTCAAAGGATTATTATGCGTACCGATTAATGATTAGACGTGGCCTGGACAACGTCATTTTACGATGTCGTGAGCTTTGTCAACAATTCATGGTCGACATGTACGCGAAGATTGAGAGCGAACGACTACGATACTTACGATATAATCAACAAAAGCTGCGCGCGGAAGAGTACATTCATTTGCGAGACGCTATCAACAACAACGCCGACGTCGCCGAAATTGGTAACCATGTCATTTTACCATCATCGTACGTAGGCAGTCCACGTCATATGCAAGAATATATACAGGATGCTCTGACTTTCGTGCGCGAATATGGACGACCATGTTTATTTATCACGTTCACATGTAATCCAAAATGGCCAGAGATTACATCTTTGCTACTGCCTGGCCAAAATGCAATACATCGCCATGACATTACAGCACGTGTGTTCAGACAAAAGTTGAAGTCTTTAATAAGTTTCATTACTAAATCACATGTATTTGGTCCCACACGTTGCTGGATGTATTCGGTTGAGTGGCAAAAGCGAGGATTACCTCATGCACACATTTTGGTTTGGTTCATCGACAAAATCCGTCCTGAAGAAATCGATAGCATCATTTCTGCGGAAATTCCAGATCCATCCACTGACCAACTGCTGTTTGATATTGTTACAACAAACATGATTCATGGTCCATGTGGTACTCTTAATAGTTCATCGCCTTGCATGGCTGATGGAAAATGTACTAAAAATTTCCCTAAAGATTTTACCAATGATACGGTCACAAATGTCGACGGATACCCAATATATCGTCGAAGAAATCCTGAAAATGGCGGACAATCATTTATTAAAATATCATCAACACAGACATTGATATTGACAATCGTTGGGTGGTGCCATATTCGCCTCTGCTGAGCAAGACATATAATGCTCATATTAATGTTGAGTTCTGCAGTTCTGTGAAGAGCATCAAATACATTTGCAAGTATGTCCATAAAGGCAGTGATATGGCTGTGTTTAGAGTGGAAAATACTAATGTGAATGCTCCTCCAGTGAATAAAAACGATGAAATAACGCTCTACCAAATTGGTCGGTACATCAGCTCCAATGAAGCTGCTTGGCGTATCTTTGGTTTTCCAATTCATGAACGGGATCCAGCAGTTGTTCAGTTAGCCATCCATCTTGAAAACGGTCAGCGTGTATTTTTCACGAACGAGACAGCGATTGATCGTGCAATAAATCCACCTAAAACTACACTCACTGCATTTTTTGAATTGTGTAATCGTGCGGATGATTTTAGTACCTTTGCACGAACATTACTCTATTCACAAGTACCACGCTATTTACATGGACTCAAACAAAACATGGATGCCCGCAAGCAAGGCTCACCAGTTGCTGCATGTCTCAATTTATTTAAATCAAACGCCTTGGGGCGATTATTTACAGTCAATCCAAGACACAGTGCAAAAGCACTCCGTGTGTTTAATAAAATCTTCGACTGTTGTTGGTTAATGTTACTGGCCCATTATCATTTCAAGATATACGTAAAGTGAATGGGCAACAATATCCAACGTATGAAGATGCATGCCTTGCACTCGGCTTGCTGGAAGACGACAACCAGTGGAATGCATGCTTGCTGAGCTGCATTGAACTGTACAGCAATACAAATTCGTCTACTATTCGCTATGACGTGTTGACTACATGTTTCCCAGCCGAGCACAGATATTATGGGAAAATCACAAAGATTCAATGACTGATGATATATTGCATCAACATCGTATACAGGTGCCACGATCTAACCATAACATTCAGCGACGAAATGTACAATGAAGCATTGATTGCTATTGAGGATCTTTGCATTGTCATTGCCAACTTACCACTTAGTAATTTCGGTATGAATTCGCCAAATCGAACTGACATCTGAGTTTAATGAATACTGAAATGAATCGTGAACTGCAGTACAGTACTGTAGAAATGGCAGCGATTTTGCCCGCAATGTCCCACTAATGAATGAGGAACAAGAACCATTTACATCGCATTATGCCTCGCAGTTTCAGATGGACAAGGTGGGTTCTTCTTTTGGATGCACCGGTGGAACTGGCAAAACATTCGTTATTTCGCTAATTCTTGCTGAAATACGATCAAATAATGGCATCGCATTGGCCGTTGCATCATCGGGCATTGCAGCAACTTTATTGGATGGAGGTAGAACAGCTCATTCAGTATTTAAGCTGCCACTAAATATTCAGAATAACCCTGACGCAGTATGCAACATTAAGAAACAATCGTCCATGGCCACTGTGCTGAAACGTGTAAACTTATTATTTGGGATGAATGTACTATGGCACAAACATTCACTTGAGGCGTTGAACAGGACATTGAAAGATATTAAAGATTATAGTGACAAACTATTTGGCGGAACTCTGTTGGTCCTTTCAGGTGATTTCAGACAAACACTTCCAGTCATTCCACGTTCAACATACGCTGATGAGATCAACGCTTGCTTAAAATCATCTCCATTGTGGCGTTTATATATTTACTAGATGACCCGTGAACTTCTTATCACTTATCTATTAATGTAAACCAAATTTATTTAGACCATAACTATCACATTAATTCATAAAGATTTGTATCGATTTTGTCACATTACTAAACCGTAAGGCCGATTGGTCGTGATCATGAATCACAATCTGTATTGACATGTGTAGGGGCCGCCTAATAGTAGTTTAGTGATCTGGCAATACTGTCAGTGTCACCGTCACCTAACTTTTGAAGAAAAGATTGTTAGAATTTTAAAACTATTTTCCAGAGTTATAGTGAAGTTATACTCGATATAGTTATATACCTTAAAATGCATTGTCCTTTTGTAAAACGGCAAATAGAACGGCAGAACAAAAATAATAACTGTCCAGATTGTAATAGATCATTATTAAGATGCGACGAATGCTACAGCATAATCGCTGACACCTTCAGATTTTGTACCAAGTGTGGTAAGAATGTAGAACGAATAATACGCATGAACAGGGCAAAAGAACAAAAAAATAGATTAAAGCAAAAGCTACTATGTAAACCAAAACATGATTCTACTTTGCCATCTTCTTCATCTGAGATATTCTGTGAATTAAATTTATCTTCCCAAGACATACAGGATATTCAAGTTATTGAAGACAGCCAGGATCTCAACATAAAGAATGATACCCAAGATATTGATGTTATCGAAGATAGCCAGCAGCTTAACATTGACAATTTTCTGATTGCATCACATTTGCCCGAGTCGCCTACTACTTCCGCCATAGTATCATTTCCTGGCAAGCCAAGTGGTTCTCAAGTAGATGGAGCCAAGTCGATGGATAAAAAGAGTGATTAATACAGATTGACATTGGCAAAATCATCATCAAGCAACGATGGAAGGCATAATTTGAAAAGAAAAGAAGAGTGATTAATATATTTGAAATAAAAAATAGTTGTATCAAATTGAGTTTCATTTTAGATATGTACAACATATTATTATATAATTTGATTTTTTGATACACAAACCTTTTAAATTATCTTGGATGTGCTCGTTTCTAGACTGTGAACGTGATAAACAAATCTTTGCTTAAATTAAATACAACAAGTTATATCATCATGATATTGGCCAATAAATGTCCACTGCTGTACATATATACCGTTAATTAATATAGTGCCTTCTGGTAGACAATATTTTTAGTTTTTTTTGCGGTGCGTAAATAAATAAGGATGTTGGTTTTCCAACGCGAACACGCAACGTATAATTGTCCATGTGCGAAACAGAAGTTTACTAAACTCTAAGTTTATTCCGCAAACTTGCAACGATTGGCCTTCGATTTATTTATGGTCATTGCAAACGCTAGACGTACGGAAATTGCAACCTTTTAAAATCAAATGGCAAATCCGTTGGAATGTTGTTATTGTCCGTTGTTGTTGGAAAGTTGCGATTAAGACATCCTCTCTTTGTATTTTCCTTTGATTATTTTAGCTTCGATGATGTTATTCATGAGTTTCTTCACAACCAATCTCGTTCCATTGCAAAGTCGAGGTTAGTTAATATTACGCAGCATGATGACAACTGATCCTACTTTTAATTGCAAATTATGTGGTGGTAGTCCAGGCAACTCCAATGAATTTAAAAATTCTGTAGGATAGTTGACTACGTCATCCTGGTTTGTAGCCGTGTCAACTGATTTATACGTAAACAACTCTCCTGGAAGGAAATTCTGAATGGTCGCATTGAGATCATCGACATCTTTGTTTTTTGCCGCCAATATTGCTCGTTCACTTAGCCAATCGTGGTTCTTAAACAAAAGTCAATAATCCGGTCGAGCTGTCAACTGCGACCTTACCGTTACCAATATCCAGCAACTGCTTCGAAAACACTCGCATGTTAGTAGTTAATTGTAGTGTCTTTACGTGCCGCCACAAATTTGATGATTTAAGACATGCGTTTATTTCGTCAGCAACAGTCGATCGAGGAATTACTGGAAGAGTCTGACGAAAATCACCTGACAACAATATCATGGCTCCACCAAAAATGTTTTGGTTATCACGTAAATCTTTTAACGTCCTATCTAGTGCCTCCAGCGACCTCTTGTGGGCCATTGTGCATTCGTCCCAAATGATCAATTTGCATACTTGGAGAGTCTTCGCCATAGCGCTATTTTTGGCGATGTTGCAAACTGGCGTTTCGTTGATATGCATGTTTAATGGTAATTTTAAGGCTGAATGTGCAGTTCGTCCGCCTTCTAATAAAGTTGCTGCTATTCCAGATGAAGCCAACGCTAGGGCTACCTCATTTTGCGATCGGATCTTTGCTAATAGCAATGAAATTAGGAACGTTTTCCCAGTACCCCCAGGAGAATGAAGAAAGTAAATCCCTCCAGATCCACTGTTTACAGCTTCTAACAAACGATCGTACGCAATCCTTCGTTCATTGTTCAATTGCGGAACAGTTGTGCGAATTGCTTCGGTCATAGCTTCAGTATCGTACTGGCGTTCTCTTTGCAACTCATAGTTTAATGCATCTTGCGTAGCACGATTGGGTGCTGTCAGGCCCAAACACGACAATAATTTATTTGCCATCAATAAACACATATCTTCTATTATGATCAATGTGTCATTGTAAATCTCTGCCGTAATTTCCAATGTATGATTCAAAGTTTCACAACGCACGCGATGCAACACATCCTCAGACATGTCATCCCTATATTTCATCCACAAATCTTCCGGATTTGAGGGGAAACATGTCGATATTATAATCGCAAACAGTGTGCGAATTTGATGCGGCGATGAAGATATGACGGAATCCTTGAGCGTATCATCCCAATGCGAATCGTTCTCGAGCAACCGTAATAATTGACACGCCTCACGGTAAGTAGCACACAGATGTCCATCAACTGTTCGCAATTGTTGAAAAGATGTGGGACCAGGAACATTCACCAATAACAATCTAAGATAATAACATTCATCGTTATTTGGATGTACTGTATATATACGGCCTATAGCATCTGTGGCAAATACATTTTCATATCCTTCAAGTGGTGTTCCTTGTTTACGACGCTGAAAAGACTTTGATGATTCGTTCCATGTGTAGAAGCGTGGCATATCAGCATACAGCAAAGTGCGAGCGAATTGATCAGTTTCACAAATTGAGAAGAAACCTGTCAATGTGGTCACAGGGGGACGTGCCGCTCTACCCACAGCGTTGTTTGGGTTGAAAAATACACGTTGTCCATTTTCCAAATGAACTGCCAAATGGACTACAGTGGGGTGTCTTTCATGAATTGCAAACGAAAATATGCGCCAAATAGCCTCATTGCTGCTTACATAGCGACCCATCTGATAGTGAGAAACTTCATCATGTGTGTTTGTTACTGCGAAGAGTGCCATGTCACTACCTTTGTTAACATATTTACATTTGGATTTCACAGAGTTACAAAATTCCACATTGATGTGAGCTTCAAAAGTTTTAGACAATATGGGCGAGTACGGCACAATCCAACGATTGTCTACATGAAAATCTTGTCCTTTTATCTTGACATCTACAGATCGTCCACCATCCTCAACTGATCGCCGACGATACAATGGGTAACCATCAATTCCCGAGATGGTTTCAGCAACCAATTTTCTCGGGTACCGCTTGGAGCACTTGCCGTCGATCATACAGGGTGAGTTGTTGTTGACAACTCCGCATGGTCCATGTATCATGTGTTTAGTTACTATTGTATGCAATTTTGGGTCAACCGTTTTATCAGGAATTTCGGCTGAAATAATAGAATCAATTTCTTCTGGCCTTATTTTGTCGACCAACCAGACTAATATGTGAGCATGTGGCAAACCCCGCTTTTGCCACTCAACAGAGTACATCCAACAACGTACTTGGCCATACACACGATGCTTTGTAATGAAATTCATTAAAGATTTTAATTTTTGCTTGTAAACTCTGGCTGTGATGTCATGCCTATCTACTGGTGTTTGGCTGTGTAGTAGTTCTTTTTTTATTACAATCCATTGTGGGTTACAAGTGATTGACTTTCGAACATAAGACATCGCATCTTGAGCGTACTCGTGCATGTGGCGCGGGCTTCCGATGTAAGTGGCAGGTAAAATTGTCATTCTACCTACATTATTTACATTGCCGTCAGCATTAATTGCATCGCAAAGATGAATGTACTCTTCAGATCGAAGCTGCTGTTGGTTTAGACGAATGTATGTCAATCGTTCAGTCTGAATTTTGACCTACATGTCAACTGCATACTGATGAAAGAGCCGTTGACACATCAAAATGTGATTTACTTCACCTTCACGGATCATGAGTCTGTATGAACAATAATTCATGGCACTGACTTTTTTGTGTGTATCAGCACCTGGAAGTACAAATGATAAAAAATTACATTTATATATTGAATATATAAAATATTATTTCATTTTGTATAATCTAATTACCTGTTGTTGGATTAACCATTTTGATATTAAAATGGTACCCATCTTCTCCCTGCCAGAAGATTAACGGGTATTGTTAAGCATCATAAGCTCTATGCGTTTCAGATACACGCTTCAATTCATTGTTCCGGCGATGAAGTACAATATCTCTTGATTGCAAATTCTCTCCAACAACGACAATGGCCACTTCATCTATTGTCGGTGAATTAAACCTCCTTGCATGCTCTCCAGCAGGTGTTTTGTCGGCTCTTATTACAATATTATGGCTGTCTGATGGCATCCGATCCAGTGCCATTTTGAACACTTTCACTAATTCATTATTCTCGTGAAGAAATGTTTGCAGTTGTTGGACAATGGTTCGCTTGACGGTTGGATTATGAGCACAACGTGTATCAACTTCCGCATCTTGATTGCCCATAAAATAAATTTGCAAGAATTGATGATCCCCATCTGGCACTGGCAGCAGTGCCCCCAGTAAGTGATGAATTTGTCCTTGTATAGGTAATTGTTAAAGATCTGGTTAAATTAATTGTGATACAAATACAAATTAGAATTTTACTAAAACAATTACGGTATACGACCTTGAAAGTGGGCATGAACCTGTCTTGTACAATATGCGTTGCACCAAACGATGTCATTTGGAAACAATTATTATATTTTTGGATGTTAGCCAAGAAGTGTTTAGACTCACTTTCCATCCCATTAACTAATGAGTGTAACGGTTCAGGTGGTGGAACCAATTGTGGCAATTTTACTTTGCCACCAGCACAACATAATCCTGCAGGTTCACCACTTTATTTTAATGCTTTACAATGTTGACAAATGATTGACATTTCTCCAACTGTCACAGATTTGTCGGCACTGTAATCAATTTCCGGATCGTAGGAAAATGCTCCTCGTTCGAGGTTTACAGGAGCATTGTGTCTGCGGAATCGATTAAATTCACTATCCCGTGCTCGCTGCTGTTGTGATCGATGTGCACGAACTCGTTCCATTCTCAGCCTATCCACTTGATAGTTATTTATTCTGGAACGTAAATCTGCCATACTTGTACGGCTGTTATCATTATCAGCCTCTCGCTGGTCATTAGTGCGGTTGGAGCGTAAAGTAGCTCGTTGCACATTTACACGACTTCGACGACCTATGTCAGGTCGTTTTCTTCTCCTCGGCATTGTTAGCAGAGAGAAGAAAATCACTTTTAGCGGTATTTCAGTATTTCCCTAGTTAAATGTTATTTTGACATACGTTGTATCCATAGACGTATAATTAAACAGAGATTATATCTATTACATAAGTGTGACAGTTTCGTGAATTTAGCAATATAAAAAAGAAACAAAAAAATTCTACTAAATAAATTTATTGTGTTAGATAATTAATTAATAAAACAAAAAGAAATTAAACAAATTTTCAAAAAATTTGCATAACGTATGCCTGTCATAATTTCAGAAGGCTGACACCCGTCAAACATGTCAAATGTTTGACAGAAAGTAAGTAGTCAACTTTTGTGAGGGAAAATGGAATTGTCGTTTTACTCTATCTTACTCGCAAATTTTCCTTATTTGCTCACCGTTTAGACCTACCCTGGACTACGACAAACATTTTAAAACCAAAATCAGCTCAATCGGCACAGTCGTTCATGATTTTTAGTCAGACTAACGAACAACAATTCATTTTTATTAATGTAGATTATAGGAGATATTAATTAACATTATTTATTATCCCGCTCATACAATAAGATGTCGCTCCTGAAATTGAAGATTCTTTGATCAGAAGGATTACTAAAGCTCTAATTTTAGTAATCAAAACAAACACAAAAGACAAGATGTCAAGTGTGATCAGATCATTCTGGAGACGAAAAAAAAACGGATATGTCGACTTAATTATACGATTTATGTGTTTTTTTATGAATAAAATTATTTTTTGTTGTCACGACTTTCGAAGAAAATATATAAAACGTTTGGTTTAGCATGTCAGTGATGATCATTAATTTAATTTACTGAACATTTATAATAAAATTAAATTTTGTGTAGGTAATATGTATAAGTAGGGAAATATGTATGAAATAAAATCATTGGAAATTATTGAAAAATTTAAAACTTTACGTTTTTTTTCTTTTGCAGAAAACGGGCAAACCCAAAGAAAATGGGATAACTACCCGGTTGTCCCTTAAACAACCTAACTAAACTTAACCGGTGCGTTGTTGAGCCGGGTAACCGATTGCAATCTCCCCTTAATTCGTTTTTCCGCCTCGTTTTATTCTGATGGCGCTGTTAATTATGAACATTTAATTTATCCAAACCCCGAACCCGCCAAGTTTTTCCAGGTTTAGCCTAGGTCTTAGAATCATCAACATAGTACAATTACTGACTAATTATTTATTGAATGTATTTCCATATAATAATTTAGAATAAAAACAAATAAATGGTCTCAAATTCCTGTTCTGTATAATTAGTTTGATGAACGGAAACTGTCTAAGGCTCTTGTACAACGAAAGTTTATCTGTCAGGAAAGCAACGAATCTGATACGAATTACCATGTACCAGAAATCTTCTAGTGATACGGACAGCGAAGAACTTTGAGACGAGAATCATCGGTAACACCTTTTATTTTACCTAGGAAATAAACGAGATATAACATAGGAAATGTGAATCGAGTCCGACCCAAAAGGCAATGATTTTGTATTTCAGTACATGTCCAAAACATGCTGTGAAATATGAGATCTTCTATGAACTCATGTAATGGAAATTATACAATATCAGAAACTTCACTTACAGTATATGTATACAAAATTTATTAAAGGAAACTTATATGAGACAGAGCTATTGAAAAAATATAAATGTTAGTTAAAGAGGTCTATTTAAAGATGACTGAGACAAATTCCAATAATAAAATGTTGATGAGTTATTTATAAGAGTGGTATACAGGAATGATTCGATATTATGAAACTGCTGATTTAGTTTCTCCCTTTGCCAGAAGACAGAACCTGTACACAATTCATCAGAAAGCACTATCCACTTTCTATATCACAAAAGAAAGCTTTGTCAGGGAGGATAAAACATCTGCATTAGGACTGTTATAAAATGAAGCTTTTCGTGGAGATCTACGATTCAGGCTATATATCACACCTAGAAACCCCTATCATAGTTAAGCTCTCTGTATGACTGAAATGTTTATCACTTCAAGAGACAATTTATATGATAACAGAAGAAAGTCCAAATGTTCTTATAACTTTAACGGTAAATTGTTGTTCGTAAGATTTGTCAATAATATAGTCGTAATACACTAGTAATTCAATCGTTCCCTTAGCGACAAGCATCAGAACTGGTCGGTTTAATTTTGAGGACAATTCCGTGAAAAAAATGCCACTGGGGAATTCATGTTTAGAGAGTAATTATATGTTATCATTGCAATTTTAATAAGTTTAAGATCTTCAGCAAAATCGTCATCCGAAATGACTAGCTTTGTAAATTGTGAAACTCAAAATGAGATTTGTTATCAGTGCACAAGTGGAGTTCTAAAAGACTTTTTGGATGAACACAATTGTGCCAGAGCACAAAATGGCATGTTTTATACAGTATCTTGTCAATATCAATGTCATGATACATACTGCTTCAAACTCAAATAGCTCTACGCCATCCTTATGATATGCCAAAGTTTAGCCAGGCTATAACTATCTGAAGAAGAGAACAAAAACTTACCTAGATGCGAAAAGATTCCTAGAATTTTAACAGATGATGTTAAAGCAGTTCTGTTGGTCCTTATGAGGAGTGCCAATGAATATGTAAACCATTCATTGCAGATACTTTTGATCAATATTTTATAAGCTTCTTGTGTTAATAGGATATATTTGTTGTTTAATTTCTAAGATCATGAATTCAAAGTACTGTGCACAAAACTAGATTACCAAAAATAAACTGTAGAACGAAACTTTATAAATAGTGCGTACAACCATGAGTTTGTTAGTGTTTTGAGAAAAAGTGTTCTAATCAAGCTGTATTAATCTATTTGATGTTGTTCTTGCCGAACATGATGTAGTGTATAATTAATTAATTATTAATAGATAAACACTAAGGAATTTAGTTAACGTTATTTGGCCAAGTATGCAAACAGTGTCATAATTTGAATAATATACATCTTACATATTTTAATTGTTTACTAGACGAACAATGTAAAGCAAAAATGGATACCTACACATATAAACCGAAAGTAAATTATATAAGTGAAGAGTTACTAGAGCCTGTATACCGACACGCCGTTTGATTATTGTGCAGCCCATTTCTTCAATGAACACATGCGATACGTGACCAGTAATTGCTTGTCGAGTATAATTATAGTACGTTGATGCTAATTTGCGACCAAGTTCTAAAAATTGATTAACCGTCTAGCATTAAACCTGTTGTTTATCAATTTCCAAATTGCACAGTTAACAATAATCGTGATACAAAAGCCTCGGCATTCTTTCAATCCTCCATCAACCGTGGGAATGCGTACGATGAATTGCGTAACACGATCAATTTCATATTTTCAATGTGAGCAAGAACTTATAGCTAAAATTATTTGCCTTGACACAGAAAAAAGATATTCCTGTTGAAATATTCACTTCCATCACACGATTCACATTAAGATAATAAATAGTCTAACTTGTTATCTTCTTATGTTACATGGCCTGAACTTGAACAGTTCATGTGTTCTGACAGGGTGACATATTTCCATATGAAAAATTCGATATTGATGTTCCGTTTTGCAAGTTAGTCATTCTATACAATCATATGGAGCGATAGTCCTTAATGGATAGCCGTTTTTTCAAGAGAACCATATGAACCAGATCTAAATGGATTATCGCAGCAAAATTGTTCAATGTATTTGATCTAGCTATTATAAACTTTTTGGATTGAATTTGATGAAATGCTCAGAAGAGTGAAGCTCAAAAGATTTTGCTGTAATGGGCAACAAGGAAATAACATTGCGCCTTTGTGCTATGCAGAAAGCCAGAAGTTAAGAGGCTTCCTAGTACCAGTGTACTAGAAGATAGAATTGCATGTAAAAAAAGAAAAGGTTTCCAGCTCACCACTTCAAAAAAGACGAATGAAGAGGTGCTGAAATTGTCAGTATGGTGGGTAACCAATTTGCCTTAAATTCTAAGTGCTATTCAAACTTCTGTGTAATAAAAGTGAGATAATTTCCTTAAATAAAATAATAATTGTTTAAATCAACATAAAGTTATAAATGAATGATTAGTAACAATATTTTTTTATTTATTTAGTCACAAGCCTGTGATCTAAATGCATGATGATGTAAATTTCTATCATATTGTCTTTACATAATACTATTTTATTTACGCTAGGATTTTTAAAATATTATAATTTTCCTTAATTCGTAGAGCATTAATTACTATATTACCCGATTTATTTTTAAAAATAGAAAAGTCATGTAAAGAATGGTTAATTAAATTTAATGTTATTCATTTTATTTTATTTAAAAAAGATTGGTAAAGACGTAATAAAATAGAAACTAGATACAAGCATAGAGAAGGCATAGTTCTAAAATCACATGCCAGCAGGTGTTTTCAATCAACTTAATTCTAAATATTTAAGTTATATAATTATTTTTATTTACGCGATTATAATAATTTGAAGTATTATTTTGGTAAACTACTCACATACCAAAGGACCTTAGAGAACAATGACCTTATATAGAGGACACTGAATGCTTGTGCCAAATGTACGCATTGACAATATATCTGCGATATTTTATCAACAAAGATCTACATTAATGAGGCCAATTATATACTATCTTATTGCTTAGAAATTAATATTACATTTCACCATTTTATCGTCCTTAGCCTCAATGTGTAGAAGAAAAAACGATATGATATCTCAAATTGCAATTATGGTTAAGAATAACTAGATCATAGAATACTAAGTTTGGTTAAATAACAATTTAGATCTTTAAACATGTAGTAGTATCTTTTTACTGACTGAGTTGATGACATTATTCAAATCTTTCGATGAAAAGAACTAGAGACATCGTTTATCAAGGTTCATCAACGAAGGTCTAATCGATAATGTTATAAGTGGTAGGCCAAAACGTGACTTACTTACAAAGTATTTCAAGTCATGGATTAATTAATCATCATAATTTCTACTGCAAGGGATCAATCTTTGTCCCAGAACGAAGAACTGTATAGACAGAAGTTTGGGTCCTAACTCAAGCAATGCTACTAGTCATGGCAATTATCAATACAAAGCATCTAACGCTTAATTACATTAGTCCCAGATGCTACCTAAGACGCAAGAGATAGTAAATTATTCAAATGGAGACAAAAGTTCTGGTCAAGTTACAATAGTATTGAAGGAGCTAGGCTTGCAGCTTATTTAATACCTACAGTGAAGAGGACTTGTCTCCAAAGTCAAATGGGTGAGATGCCAAGAATTTCCCAGTTATTTTTAATCTTTAATAGATGAAACATTAACTTTAACTGCGAGCAGAGAGCTTAGGTAATCAACATTTGGCATTTGGTTGGTGGTTTGAAAATGTACAGAATTCATCCTTTTGAAATGGCAACGCTGATTCCATACCTAGACGTCCATATAGTCATGTTAGTGCAGCCGGTCGAGCGAATAACACCACATGGCTAACGTTTTATTTGGAGTTAATAAGGTAGCGCATTGAGTAGCAATGAACTTAACAACTAGAAAACCTGTCGACCTCTCGGCAAATCACAATCCTAATTATTAATAAATATATAACATTTGCGATATAACCATTTTGCTCAGCGTGCGAAAATTCTCTCTGATATTTGCATTTCAGACTATTAGTTAACATATCATTCGCTATTAACTAGATATACGATCTGCCCTGGATAGAGGACTCGAAAATATTGTTTGCGATTCGGATAATTTAAAACATCCAAACCCTTGTAATCCAGTTGCTGACGATTTCAAATGTGGCAGAAAACAGTGGGACAGTAAGCTCGAGCAGCCTCTGGATGTTGCGTAGCTAATCTCCTGAGTAACCACTCTTTAAATTACACTTTGTATGACTGACATCGTTTAATGAGATCATACAGTCTGCGGGAAACTACGTGTTAATACTAGCAAGATTTTGTCGTCAGTCCTTCAACGCCCCGTCAACCGCGAAGTATATGGATTACCAGTATAGGCGTCACCGAACATCTGCAGGACCAGAGTTTCGCTAATACTGTACAAACAATACAACCGACAAACCTGCTTACGTATAGTCATGAAACGCGTCATTAATTAAACTTTTCGCCCGCCGTCTATTGCTTATGTTGAAGCCAGTTTGTAACAACTAGTACCAGAAGATCCATTTTCAAAAACAACAAACAAGTCAATCATTTCTAATGATTTTACAGAATTTAAAACTTAATATCACAACTAGTACTATTGTTACTGTTATCTTAATTATTTTATTGAATGGTATTTGATTAATGTGATTTTTGTATAATTTTATGAATAGTATTTAAAAACATAATAAATATAGGTACAGATTCCTTTATTAGTATGAAAAATTAGTTTCAGAATCAGATGTCGCACAGAGAAAAGGTCGTCTTAAGGCTCTTTACAACAAGTTTTATCTGTCGAGGAAAGCCCACAGCAATCATCGGATAGAAGAAACGGAGAGCGATGAGAAGCAAAAATCTTACATCAGATCGAAATACGGACAGCGAAGAGAATTTGAGTGATCGAGAATCATCAGGTAACACCTCTTTATTTTACCTAGGAAAGGATAAACATACAATATGGAGCAAGGAACCCATCGTCAATTAGTCCGTACCCAAAGGCACAATATTTTAACTCAAGTTACCGGTCCAAAACGGGCTGTGGCAAATATAAAGGATCCTCTCATTATTTGGCAACACTTCTTGACGCTGGTATAATTGATATAATTATCAGTACACAACCAGTATATATATACCGTAAAACATAAATATAACAGGGAAACATATGCCAGACCGACTAATCTAAACAAATAAAATGTTTTATAGGGTTGCTATTGTTATCCGCAGTGAAGAAATCCAATAATATAAATGTTGATGAGTTATTCAGAACAGATGGTGGTTTAGTAGAGATATTTCTGATTATCTATGTCTGCTCAGAGGTTAGGTTTCGCCGAGTTTTGATTTGACGACTGTACTACAAGGCATCGAGAAAGCACTAGACAAGCTTTCTCATATCAGAGAAATCTTTGAGAAGTTTGTCCAGAATTGCAAGGATAATTAAACCTTATCTGCATTTGTGACTGTTGATGAAAAATTAGAAGCTTTTCGTGGCAGATGCTCATTCCGGCTATATATCCCCAATAAAACAAACCCGTATGGCATAAAGATTCAAGCTCTCTGTGATGCTAAAATGTTTTACATCTTCAACATGGACATTTATGCCGGTAAACAGACCAATGAAAGTCCATACAATGTTGATAATTCCGGCCTAAGTGTTGTTCAAAGATTTGCGACCCAATATACAATACTGATCGTAACGTGACGACTGATAATTGGTACATATATACCTTAGCTGAAGCAATGCTACAGAATGGTTTTAAATTATTGGGACAATCAGGAAAACAAAAAGGAAATCCTTGCGGCGGAATTCAATGTTTTACGTGGTCGAAGTGTCAGTCTAATATGTTTGGCTTTACGCCAATATGGTTTTGGTTTCACATGTTTCTAAGACTGGCAAAATGTCATGTGATTAGCACCATGCACAATAATGCTGAAGTTGATACAGAAACTCAAAACCTGAGATTATTTTGAATTATAATGACACCAAGGGTGGAGTTGACGTAGTAGACCGTTTATGTGCAAACTACAATTGTGCCAGAGCAACTAGAAGATGGCCTATGGTTGTATTTTACGCTATGCTCAATGTCAGTACAATTATGTCAGGTGATACAGCTAACGATCAAAACTCAAAACCAACGCCGTCACTTTATTGAGAATTTAGCCATGAAACTTATTGAACCTCATCTGAGAGAAGACGTACACAACTAAACTTACCAGACTGACGAGAGAAAGGATTTCCAGAGATTTTGAAGATTGATGATAAACGCGTTCTGTTGGTCCTTTACGTAAAGGTCGTTGCCAAGTGAATGTGGGTGTAGTACCTTATTGCAGAAGCTGTTTGATCTCCCAAGAAGAGTGATTTTGAGAATGCTTTTCTTTTGTTTTGTTAATAGGATATATTTTTGTTTTAATTTCTAAGAGTATGCAATGTCATAAGACTGACAAAGGCTGTATTTAGTACAAAAGGTAAATGTTACTAATTCGAAATTTTTATAATATATGGTAAAACCATAGTGTTTTTAGTGTTTTAAGTATAAAAATTAATTCGTAATAAACAAGCTGTGATTTAATTATTTTTGTGTTTTCTTGCCGAACATATGTTTATAATTAATTAATTAATTAATTAAACTAAACTAACTAAAAAGTAGTATAACTAGTTAATGGTTGGCCAAATCATGGGTCTGAGACCGGCGTCACTAATGTTGTAAGTGAAACTGACGTCACCAATGGCGGTTAAAAGCAATATTTATTGTTTGACAATTCGAGACAAATTTAAAGAAAAATGGATACTACAATATAAAACCGACAATAACATTATCAATTTGAAGAGTTAGTGAGCCGCCTGCTCGGCACCGACATAACGCACGTGTCTTTGTGCGACCGCATTTCTGAATGAACAATCTGATTAACGTGACCATAATGCTTGTGAAAAGATAAATTATAGGTACGTTGAAGTAATGAAATAAAATCGAGCCAGTTTCAAAATTGATAGTAGACTGTCTAGATTTAACCTAGCAAGTTTATCACATTTTCCAAACACTGCACCAGTAATCAAACAAAATCGTCTAACTAGAAAGCCTGTCGGCCTTCTCCAATCCCCACTCGACAACCGTAGGAAAGGTACGAGAGCGATCTTGCGTATATCACGAAATTTCAAGCAATTTCAAGTATGTTTAACTTGAGCAAAGTCTTCAATAAGACTAACGTAAAATTATTTTGACACAGAATAAAAATTTCTCTAAAATATTACGACAGGGTCACAACGATTCAACATCTTAAGAGAATAATAGTCTGCTAATGGCTTAAAGCAAGTTGTAGCTATTACATCGGCCGAGAGGTGAACTCTTGTAACACTTTCATGTGCTTCTAACACTGCGGGTACATATTTCCCATCATTGTTCGTATTTCGAGGTTCAAATATTCTGAAATGTTATTCGTCATTCTATACATCTTATTGGAGCCGATATTCCTTTTAGATGAATGACCAAAGGAATTTTTAATTACAGTAGAACTTCAATTATCCGAACTCCGACTATCTGAATCGCCGATTATCCGAATCACAAAATTGTCCAAAAAGTCTAAGGCGCTATTATTCTTCCCCGAGCAGTGTTTGCGCGTTAAGTCTTGATCTGACTTGTCTTAACTTGCCGTTATGCCTACACTGACTTTCCCCGCGTGTAGGACAACGGCAGTTAAGACAAGTTCCGCGCATTGTAGTCACGGCGCACTTGTCATTGTTTGTTTTGAATAGCCAGTGTGCTGTTGACCTGTTGGACGCTACTGTTTCGCTACGGCTTATTTTTGTTTGTGCGTGTACAAAAGAAGAAAAGTGTTGTGCTATCGTTAGCGGACAAACTGAAAATTATAGAGCAACTCGATGAAGGTGTCTGAGAAGAGTTGTCTGAGATTCATGGTGTTGGAGAAGTAACAATTTCGACATTAAAACAGTAAGTCAACACTTTAAACTTTGTTTCTGGTGCTGAAAATGAAGATGAAGTTCTCCAGCAAAACAATGAAGACAGCAACCAACAAAAATTTAGAAGATGCCGTGTTAAATGGTTTTTGCAGCAACGTTCTATGGAAAATCCGATTTCAGTTCCAATCCTTTGTGAAATTCTTAAGTTGCATAAAATTCAACACTGCACCACTGCAGCTCATGCTCCTCATGAACATGGAATGGTCGAACGTTTTCATAGTACATTATTAGAGCATTTACGACTTTAAAATTACGGCATCGAAATGAACCAGCGCAAAACTAGTTCCGTACGTACTAATTGCTTACAATAGTTCAATACATAGCCTCACGAAATGTAGACCACTGATTTAATCACCGGTCATTTCACCCCAGAGACCCTTAGACTTAACTCAACAATATCTGCAAGACCATCGAAGTAAAATGAATTTAGTATATCAAATAATACGACGAATCTTATACCAAGCGCGAACAAATTACAAATCGCCTTAACTGAATAGAACCTGCAACAGATTATGAGACAGGACAGGAAGTATACGTAAGAAATCCAAAAGCACAAAGACAAAAGTTAGCCACACGGTACACCCAGGACAAAGTTATGACAAATTTACCTATACACATATACACAAGCAAAAAGGCAGGACCTGTAGCAAAAACTCGACTGAAACGGACTAAATTAACTTATCGACAGACATTGTTGCAGAACGCTGACACTCATCATGACCCTGGCCCAAGGACTGGTAGACAATTTGACTGGCAAAACCATACGACTTGACAATTTATCTGACGGACCCGGAATACTACCATTTAAGCTAGGCGAAACCAGAATTATATCTCATGACCATATCTTTCTACAGGAAA
Source organism: Lamproptera curius (assembly GCA_029286875.1). NCBI lineage: Eukaryota > Metazoa > Arthropoda > Insecta > Lepidoptera > Papilionidae > Lamproptera > Lamproptera curius. The sequence goes on from JAGSMT010000284.1 coordinate 136,604, forward strand.
TTAATATTGACTATATACAACACAAAATCGACTCTCTAAAATTCACCTGAGCGATTCGATAAGTAACCTTTCGAAGCAAAATTCATCCTCGTTCAAGTTTCAAATTCTGCATTTGTTTAAAATAATAGACGAAATTACTACCAGTTTCGGAGTCTAAAAGAGTTAAACGAGGTTCTTATTGATCCTTTAGAACCCTTATCAAAAGTATAACTGGTAATTTGGACCACAATGACGCTCTGAGATTCGAAAATGCTATTAAATATTTGCAGGAAAATGATAAAGAACTATTACACTCTTTTAACAAGCATATCAGTTTATTCAAGGATATTACAATTCAACAGAATCATATAATAAATAGTCTTAGAAATAACCAGGAAAAGCTTGCAAAATCAGTGTCTTACCTATTCAACGTAACCAAAGAAAATCATGTTATACAGTATATACGTTTATTTCAACTTTTTAATGCATTAGGTGAAAATGTTAATGATCTTTATCAGGAAATAATTAGATTATAAAATATTCTAGCTTTTAGTCGTACTAATACTATGCACCATTCCATTGTCTCAATTAATCAATTACAAAACATGGTAAGCAAATTAAAGGCTATATATGATTCAAATCACCTATTAGAGTTGATTTCGTTATTATCTCATTAGCTTAGGATCATATTTTGCTGGTAATAAACTAGTTATTGTCCTCAAAGTCCTGGTTTTATCTCCACAACCTACAAATTATATAGCTTTTCCCGTTCCAAATAGTAAGTCCAGATCATCTCACCATTCTATTTATAGAATCAATTCTAGGAAGATGAATGCCCACAGATCGACACCTTGTATATCTGGGAGCAGAAAACTTCACTATAATCAACACGGATAACCAAGTGCGCGGAAACGCCGTAGAGCTGCTTATGATTCTACAGGAAATTCCATCACTTGCAGAAAATAGAGCACCACGATATAACTTTACATCGGTGAACCTAGAAAAACTCTTTGAAATACAGGATCACATATTATTAGAGAGTGGTCCGGATCTAAAAACAATAGATATAACACGACATACTATACTTCAATCCTTCTGTATGGAATAATGTTGCTAAGCGAAATGGTAATTGCAACCGTGTACATCATACGCTACCGCCGTCGCCACTGGAAATCAGAAAAAAGTGCAGCCTCAACTTCATCTTCAGAGGAAAACCAAGACATCGCTATGCTAGATCGCAAAGCCACAATATTTTTGCTCAACGTGCGCAAATAGTTGCTCATTCGGGAGGGGAGGTGTTACCTATGCATATTCCCACACTTTGTTATACATAAATACACATATTCATATTTCATATCATAAGAATACGATGAATGCCGGTAACGTGAAGCTCTCATTGTTGCGAAATTTCAGTATAATTGTATAAAGCATTAAAGTAATTCCACGAAATGCTGACGATAAAAGTGGGCGCTCGTGGACACCTGGAACAGCATGGGATATAAAATCTCGCTCGATCGCCGTAACTGAGGTTGTGTTTGTAGACTTAGTTAGTTTAAGTATTACTCTGTACTTTTATTAATTAAATTTGTATAACGACAATATCGCCTTTAAAACTCCTACCCAACAGCCAAGTACGTATCTTGTCCAAAAATAATAACAAAAATAAAAGATTATAACAACCCTGTTAAATTCACTTCTAATGACAAACACTGAAGTAACAAACACTAAAAAAGAAATTTAGTAGCAAATGCCTGAATATTCAAGTAAAATTAGGGTCTTAAATTGCCAAAATTATAAATGAAGTTTGCAATACTGCTTAAAAAATATTTTAAGACAAAATATTTTTCTCAAAAAAAAAGGATGAAAACTGCATCATTTTTATATTTAACATTATGAAGTACAACTATATGTGACACCTTATAAATGCAATTTGAAAAAATCTATAATAAGAAGATCAAAAGAAAATTTTCAAAAACAACAAACATAATTCTTCTTTCTGAATTAATTTTTCCACGATTACTAGTAAACATTTTATTTTTCATTCACAACTATACACTTTAATAAGAATAAACAGAAAAAAAAAACTGAACTGAACTGAAGAAATTGAATGGTATTTGATTAATGTGATTTTTGTATAATTTTATGGATAGTATTTTTTAAAAACATAATAAATATAGGTACAGATTCCTTTATTTAGTATGGAAAATTAGTTAAAGTTTCAGAATGTCGACAAAGAGAACAGCGTCGTCTTGAGGCTCTTTACAACAAGTTTCATCTGTCGAGGAAAGCCCACAGCAATCATCGGATACCGAAACGGAGAGCGATGTAGAAGCAGAAAATCTTGCATCAGATCGAAATACGGATAGCGAAGAGGATTTGAGTGATCGATAATCATCAGGTAACACCTCTTTATTTTACCTAGGAAAGGACAAACATACAAAATGGAGCAAGGAACCACATCGTCAATTAGTCCGGACCCAAAGGCACAATATTTTAACTCAGTTACCGGGACCAAAACGGGCTGTGGCAAATATAAAGGATCCTCTCATTATTTGGCAACACTTCTTTGACGCTGGTATAATTGATATAATTATCAAGTACACCAACCAGTATATATATACCGTAAGACATAAATATAACAGGGAAACATATGCCAGACCGACTAATCTAAACGAAATAAAATGTTTTATAGGGTCGCTATTGTTATCCGGAGTGAAGAAACCAATAATATAATGTTGATGAGTTATTCAGAACAGATGGTGGTTCAGTAGAGATATTTGATTATCTATGTCTGCTCAAAGGTTTACGACTGATACTTTATTGACGACTGTACTACAAGGCATCAGAGAAAAGCACTAGACAAGCTTTCTATATCAGAGAAATCTTAAGAAGTTTGTCCAGAATTGCAAGGATAATTACACCTTATCTGCATTTGTGACTGTTGATGAAAATTAGAAGCTTTTCGTGGCAGATGCTCATTCCGCTATATATCCCCAATAAAACAAACCCAGTGGCATAAAGATTCAAGCTCTGTGATGCTAAAATGTTTTACATCTTCAACATGGACATTTATGCCTGGTAAACAGACCAATGAAAGTCCATACAATGTTGATAATTCCGGCCTAAGTGTTGTTCAAAGATTATGCGACCAATATACAATACGATCGTAACGTGACGACTGATAATTGGTACACTAGTATACCCTTAGCTGAAGCAATGCTACAGAATGGTTTACAATTATTGGGACAATCAGGAAAAACAAAAGGAAATCCTGCGGGAATTCAATGTTTTACGTGGTCGAAGTGTCAAGTCTAATATGTTTGGCTTTGCCAATATGGTTTTGGTTTCACATGTTTCTAAGACTGGCAAAATGTCATGCCATTAGCACTATGCACAATAATGCTGAAGTTGATACAGAAAACTCAAAACCTGAGATTATTTTGAATTATAATGACACCAGGGTGGAGTTGACGTAGTAGACCGTTTATGTGCAAACTACAATTGTGCCAGAGCAACTAGAAGATGGCCTATGGTTGTATTTTACGCTATGCTCAATGTCAGTACAATTAATAGTCAGTGATACATACACACAATCAAAAACTCAAAACTGCAACGCCGTCACTTTATTGAGAATTTAGCCATGAAACTATTGAACCTCATCTGAGAGAAAGACGTACACAACTAAACTTACCTAGACTGACGAGAGAAAGGATTTCAGAGATTTTGAAGATTGATGATAAAACGGGTTCTGTTGGTCCTTTACGTAAAGGTCGTTGCCATGAATGTGGGTGTAGTACCTTATTGCAGAAGCTGTTTGATTCCCAAGAAGAGTGATTTTGAGAATGCTTTCTTTGTTTTGTTAATAGGATATATTTTTTTGTTTAATTTCTAAGAGTATGCAATGTCATAAGACTGACAAAGGCTGATTTTAGTACAAAAAGTTAAATACTGTTACTAATTTCGAAATTTTTATAATATATGCGTAAAACCATAGTGTTTTTTAGTGTTTTAAGTATAATTGTTTAATTCGTAATAAACAAGCTGTGATTTAATTATTTTTTGTGTTTTCTTGCCGAACATATGTTTATAATTAATTAATTAATTAAACCTAAACTAACTAAAAGTAGTATAACTAGTTAATGGTTGGCCAAATCATGGGTCTGTGAGACCGGCGTCACCAATGTTGTAAGTGAAACTGACGTCACCAATGGCGGGTTAAAGCAATATTTTATTGTTTGGCAATTCAGACAAATTTAAAGAAAAATGATACTACACAATATAAAACCGACAATAACATTATCAATTTGAAGAGTTAGTGAGCCGCCTGCTATGGCACCGAGCATAACGCACGTGTCTTTGTGCGACCCATTTCTTCTGAATGAACAATCTGATTAACGTGACCATAACTTCTTGTAAAAGATAAATATAGGTCGTTGAAGTAATGAAAAAATGCGAGCCAGTTTCAAAAATTGATAGTAGACCGTCTAGATTTAACCTAGCAAGTTTATCACATTTTTCCAAACACTGCACCAGTAATCAAACAAAATCGTCTAACTAGAAAGCCTGTCGGCCTTTCTCCAATCCCCACTGACAACCGTAGGAAAGGTACGAGAGCGATCTTGGTATATCACGAAATTTCAAGCGTATGTTTAACTTGAGCAAAAGTCTTTCAATAAGACTAAGTAAAATTATTTTTGACACAGAATAAAAATTTCTTAAAATATTACGACAGGGTCACAACGATTCAACATCTTAAGAGAATAATAGTCTGCTAATGGCTTAAAGCAGTTGTAGCTATTACATCGGCCGAGAGGTGAACTCTTGTAACACTTTCATGTGCTTCAACATCTGCGGGCACATATTTCCATCATTGTTCGCACCCGAGGTTCAAATATCTCTGGAATGTTGTCAAATCTGATACATCTTATTGGAGCCGATAGTTCCTTAGATGAATGACCTGCAAAGGATTTTTAATTACAGTAGATTCGAATTATCCGAACTCCACATCTGAATCCGTCCTGATTATCCGAATCACAAAAAATTGTCCGAAAAGTCTAGTCGCTTTATTCTTCCGAGAAGCCAGTGTTGTGCAACGCGTAAGTCTTTACTTTCTGATTTTGTTAACTTGCGTTATGCCTCAATGACTTCCCCGCGTGTAGACAACGGAGTTACAACAATTCGTCGCATTGTATACGCTGCACTTGTCATGTGTTGTTTCGTGAATAAATGCAGTAACATGTTCTGTCTTGCGTGATCGCTACTGTTTCCTACAGGCTTATTTTTGTTGTGAAATGTACAAAAGAAGAAAAAGGCTATTGCGGTATCGTTCAACATGCGGACAAACGAAAAATTATAAGAACTTCCGAAAGGTGTCTGATATAGATTGTCTGGACGATGGTAGTTGAGAAGAATAATTCTGAATTAAAAACAGTAAGTCAACACTTTTAAACTTTGTTTCGGTGTTGAAATAAGATAGTTCTCAAAAACAATGAAGAACAAAAAAAATTTAGAAGATGGTTTAAATTTTTTGCAGCAACGTTCTTGGGGAAACCGATTTCAGTTCCAACCTTTGAAATTTTGGATAAAATTCAACATCGCACCACGCAGCCTGCCCTATGAACATGGAATTCGAACGTTTTCATAGTACAATTACATTTACGACTTTTAAAAACATCGAAATGAACCAGCGCAAAACTTAGTTCCGTATTAAAAAATTGCTTAAATATTCAATAAAGCCTCCGAAATGTAACACTTGATTTAATCAGGCTTTCCAAAACCCTTTTAGACTTAACTCAACAATATCTGCAAGAATCTAAAAAAAGTATATAAATAATAACAATCTTATAAAGGCGAAAAAATAAATGCCTTAACGTAAAGGAACCTCCGATTATGAGAAGGCAGGAAGATGAAGAAACTAAAAGCAAAAAAGACAAAAGTCAGCCACAGGGTACCCGGAAAAGTTATGACAAATTTCCATAACATAACACAAGCAAAAGGCAGGACCGAGAAAAACTGACTGAAAGGACTAAATTAACTAACGACAGACATTGTTAGAACGCTGACACTATCATGACCCGGCCCAAGGATTAGACAATTTGAAGGCAAAACCAACGATGCAATTTACGACGGACCCGGAATACTACCATTTAAGCTAGGGAAACCAGAATTATATCTCAGACCTATTTTCACAGGAAATTTATTGACTATAAAACACAAAATCGACTCTCTAAAATTCCCTGACCGATTGTGAACCCAACAAAAATTCATCCCGTTCAAGTTTCACCCCATTTGTTTAAATAATCAAATTACTACCGTTTGAGTCAAAATTAAACGAGGTTTTATTGATCCTTTTAGGAACCCTTTATCGTTAACGGAATTTGGACCAATGACGCTCTGAGATTGAAAATTATTAAATATTTGCAGGAAAAGATAAAGAACATTACCCCTTTAAAAATATCATTTTTCAAGAAATTAAATTAAAGAATCAATAATAAATAGTCTTAGAAATAACCAGGAAAGCTTGTAAAATGTGTCTTTACTTATTCAACGTAAACAAAGAAAATCAGTTATAAGATATAACGTTTATTTCAACTTTTTAATGCAAGGTGAAAATGTTAATGATCTTTATAGGAAATTAATTAAAAATATTCTGCATGTACTTAATTTTTTGACCATTCCATTGTCTCAATTAACAAACAAACATGGTGGGCAAATTTATATATGATTAAATCACCTATTAGAGTTGATATTCGTTATTATTACAACTTATAGCTTAGGATCTTTTTGCGGAATAAACATTATTGTCCCAAAGTCCGGCCTCCTACAACCACAAATTAATAGGCTTTTCCCGTTCCAAAAGTAAGTCCCAGATCATTTTCCACCATTCCCATTTATAGCAATCTTCCGGGAAGATGAATGCCCACAGACGAACTTTTTATCGCGAGCAGAAAACTTCACATAATCAAAGGATAACCATGGAACGCCGGGAGCTGCTTTGACCTACAGGAAATTCCACACTTGCAAAATAGAGACCACGATATAACCCTAACCAGAAAATTTTTGAAAACAGGATCACAATAATTTAGGAAAGTGGTCCGATCTAAAAACAAAAAACAGCATAATTTTACCAATCCTTCTTTGGAATAATGTTGTGCGCAATGGTAATTGCAACGTGTACATCATACGCCACCGCCGTCGCCACTGGAACGAAAAAGTGCAGCCCCAATTCATCTTCAGAGAAAAAAGAATCGCGGTTAGATCCAAAGGCTTTTTGTCAATGCAAATTGCTCATCTGGGAGGGAGGACCATTTCCCACATTTGTTTAAAAATAAATATTCATATTTAATCATAAGAATAAAATGCCGGTAACGTGAAGCTCTATTGTTAAAATTTCATATAAATGATTTAAAGTAACCACAAAAGTTGACGATACAGGGCGTCGGGACACTGGAACAGCATGGGGGAAAAAATTGCCGATCGCCGAACTGAGGTTGTGTTTGAGACTTGAGTTTGGGAACCTGACTTTTTATTAAAAATTTGTAAAACACTATATCGCCTTTTTAAAACCCCACCCAACAGCCAAGTACGTATCTTTCCAAAAAAAACAAAAAAAACAAGATTAATAACAACCCCGGTTAAATTATTAATGACAAAACACCAAGACAAACACTAAAAAAGAAATTTAGTAGCAAATGCCGAAATTCAAGAAAATTATTAAATTAAAATTAAAAATGAAGTTTTAAACGTTAAAAAATTTTAAAAAAATATTTTTCTCTAAAAAAAAGGATGAAACTGCATCATTTTTATATTTAACATTATAAGAAACCTATTGACACCTTATAAATGCAATTTGTAAAAAATCTATAAAAGAAGACAAAAAATCAAAAAAAAACATAATTTTTTTTTCGAATTAATTTTTCCAGATTACAGAAAAAATTTTATTTTTTCTTTCCACATACCTTTAATAAGAAAAACAGAAAAAAAAAATGTGCTGAAAAAATTGAATTATTTGATTAATGTATTTTTGTTATTTATGGATAGTATTTTTTAAAACATAATAAATATGGTGATTCCTTTATTTAGTATGAAAAATTAGTTAAAGTTTCAGAATGTCGCACGAAAGAGAACAGGCCGAGGTTTTACAACAAGTTTCATCTGTCGGGAAAGTTTCCAGCAATCATGGATAGGAAACGGAGAGGGGGAAAAAAAATCTTCATCAATCAAATAGGCGAAAGGGATTTGAGTGATGAGAATCACAGGTAAACCCTTTATTTTACCTAGAAAGGAAAACATACAAAATGGAGCAAGGAACCCATGTCAATTAGTCCGACCCAAAGGCACAAATTTTAATGCTACTGACCAAAACGGGGGAAATATAAAGGATCCTCTCATTATTTCAAACTTTTTCGTGGTATAATTGATATAATTATCAAAACCAACCATAATATATACCGAAAACATAAAATAAAGGAAACATATCCAGACCGTTAATCAAACGAAATAAAATGTTTTTAGGGGTATTTATCCGGAGGAAGAAACCAATAATATAAATGTTGATGAGTTATTCAGAAAGATGGTTCAGGAAGATATTTCATTTTCGTTGCTCAAAAATTTGATGATACTTTTATTTGACGACTGTACAAAGGCACAGAGAAAAGCAACAAGTTTCATATCAGAGAAATTCCGAAGTTTGTCCAAAATTGAAGGATAATTACACCTTTATCTGTTTGGACTGTTGATGAAAAATTAAAGTTTTTGGCAGATGCCATTCCGTATATATCCCCAATAAAACAAACCCTGGCATAAAGATTCAAGCCCTGGATGCTAAAATGTTTTACATCTTTCAAATGGACATTTATGCCTAAACAACCAATGGTTTCCAACAAGTTATAATTCCGGCCAAGTGTTGCCCAAAGAAGACCAATATAATACTGATTAACGTGACGATTTATTACACCAGTATAAACCTTATTTGGAATGCTACAGAAGGTTTTCTTTTAAACAGGAAAAAAAAAGGTTCCTGGGGGAATTCAATGGTTTTAGGGCGAAGTGTCAAGTTCAATATTTTGGCCGCCAAGGTTTGGTTTCAATGTTTCTAAGACTGGCAAAACAGGATTAGCACTAGACAATAATGCGAAGTTTGAAACCAAAACCTGAGATTTTTTGAATTAAATGACACCAAGGGGTGGAGGATAGGGAAAAACCAATTGGCAGAGCAACAGAAGATGGTTGGTTTATTTACGCTATGCTCAATGCAGTACAATTAATAGTCAATGTACACACCCCAAAATCAAAACGAACGCCGTCACTTTATTGAGAATTTAGCAGAAACTTATTAATCACGAGAGAAAGACGACAAATAAACTTACCAGACGAGAGAAAAGGATTTGAGATTTTGAAGATTAGATAAACCGGTTCTGTTGGTCCAGCAAAGGTTGCCATGAATGGGTGTAACCCTTTCAGTTTTGATCTCCCCAAGAAGAGTGATTTTTGAGAATGTTTTTTTGTTTTGTTAATAGGATATATTTTTTTTTAATTTTAAAGAGTATGCAATGTCAAAATGACAAAGGCTGATTTTAGCAAAAAGGTAAATACACAATTTCAAATTTTTATAATATATGGTAAAACCAAGTGTTTTTTAGTGTTTAATTATAATTGTTTAACGTAAAAAAAGTTTTATTTAATTATTTTTTGTGTTTTCGCCGAAATATGTTTTAATTAATTAATTAATTAATTAAACCAAACCAATTAAAAGTAGTATAACAGTTAATGGTTAAAATCGGGTCTGTGAGACCGGCGTCACAATGTTGAAGTGAAACCGACGTCACCAATGGGGGTTGAATATTTTATTGTTTTGACAATTGGAACAAATTTAAAGAAAAATGGAATACACAATAAAAACCAAATAACATTATTAATTTGGGAGTTAGTGAGCCCCTTATGGACCCGACATAACGCACGTGTCTTTTGGACCAAATTTTTCTTGAACGATCTGATTAACGACCAAATCTTTGAAAAGTAAAATTATTAGTTGGAAGTAATGAAAAAATGGGCCAAAAATTGATATAGACCGTCTTTAACCTAGCCAGTTTATCCATTTTTCCAAACACCGCACCAGAAATCAAACAAAATCCTAATAGAAAGCCTGTGGCCGTTCCCCAATCCCCACTGACAAACGGGGAAAGGTACAGAGCGATCCCATATCACGAAATTTCGCGTGTTTAACTTGAGCAAAGTTTTAAATAACAAGTAAAATTATTATTTGAAACAGAATAAAAATTTCTCTAAAAAACGACAGGGTCACAAATTTCCAACATCTTAAAGAATAAAGTCGTAATGGCTTAAAGGTTGTGGTGTGCAAGATTTAAATCGGCCGAGAGGTGAACTTGAACACTTTGGGCCAGGCGCAAAGGGTGCGGCGTCGCATCCAAAATCAACGACGCCGCACAACGCATCGTGAATTTCCATGCGCGCCCAACGTCAACCGATGCGACAACGCTTTGCCGTTTAGTTTGGGTCCATACTTTGAACGACCTGCAGTGTTTTTAAGCGATATGGGCATGATGTCGACCACCATATCTTTTAATTTAAACGTCCCGTCCTTTTAAAAAACTATATCACAACAAAGACAAATTTTTTAAAAAAAGCATGGAGGAAGGTGAAATTTTAATTTCAAATTTTTTGAGGAGTTAAATAGTTAAAAAACAAAACCCGGAAGACTTTATAAAATTTATATTTTTGTTAATCCAACTAAGACCCCAATGCTTATTGAAATAATTACAAAATTCGTTTATTAGAGCCCTGTTTATTTCATGGTTGTTTCGTGTAAATTTGCAAAGAATGTCAATAATCATTTTCTAAGTTTGTGCGCCATCTGATTCAAACAAAGGGAAAACAGCATGCTTTTATAATGTCTATTGTGAAATCGTAAGAAACATTAATGGGTCGATGAAATATGCGCCATTTATTTGCGAGTATGCCAAAAGCGCTCTCAACATATCGTCTGGCTCGGCTCAAACGATAATTAAAAACTCGTTTTTCTATCGATAAAAACTTCCCAGAATATGGGCGCATTATATTATTTGTCAGTGGTAATCCTTCATCCGCCACGAAGACAAAAGGAATTTCTTTTTGAAATCCAGGTAACGGTTTTGGCGGAGGTATAGATAATTGACCTTTTTTTAATAAGTCGTATAGATTTGAGTTCTGAAAAACAGTGGAGTCACATTCCTTACCATATGCACCTATATCGACATATATAAATTTGTAATTCGTATCAACAAGTGCTAATAGAACAATGGAATTATAATTTTTATAATTGAAAAATAGGGATCCACTGTGATCCGGGCTCAATATACGAATGTGTTTTCCATCTAGCGCTCCTATACAATTAGGAAAGTTGGTCTTTTTTTCATACTCTTGAGCAATTTGTTCCATCAGCTCTGTTGTAATTTTTGGTAATTCCAACCTTTTAAGAATGTTCCATACAATACGACAAACAAATTTTATTATTCCTGTTATTGTAGATTTTCCACGATAATATGTGAAATGCATATCTTTAAAAGTATTTCCCGTCGCCAGGTACCTGAAAGAAAACAAAATAAATCATTATTCGTCATATTTTTTTAGGTAACGATGTCATAAAGAAATGGAGAGGAATCAAGGATAATTTTACAAAATACGAAAAAAAATTAAACGAGCAATGTAAATCCGGAGCTGGGGCCCAAAAAAATTAAACAATATCATCTATACGACCAGCTCCTATTTCTGAAAAAGATTTCTCAAAATAAAACAACATCAAGTCTTGACGATGAAGAAATAAGACCAAGCACCTCAACCCAACAAAGCCAGCAACCTGTCATGCCACGTTACCAGCCTGCATCGCGTAAAAGAAAAATTGACGAAGACGAATTTGAGAAGAATATTATAGCTGCTTTAAAAACACCTGAAAGTAGACATTTATCTTTTTAAAGGAGTTTTGCCATCATTGGAAAAATTGAATGATAATCAAACAATAATTTTCCAAAGTCGTGTCCTACAGATATTAAGTGATTTACACCAACCATCATACTATCCCAGCCACTATCAAACTTCACAAACATCCGTCCAAGCAAACTATCAAACAACTGTTCAGACTGGCTATCAAACAGCTCAAATGTCTATGCAGAGTGGCTACCAATCAGCTCAAATGCCTATGCAGAGTGGCTATCAAACATCCATTCAACGCAGTGCCTTCCAAAGCGGATGCGAAACATCACGGCACCTATGCAATCGTCTCCACAAACGCCAAGGAATGATGATGTAAATGAGCCAGAACAAATTCATTTCGATGAGGAACTAACAAATTTGACGAATGACACACAATCGGAATACGAGTTTTGAATAACACTAAATTATGAAAATGATTAAACAGTATGATTATAGTAAAAATAGTTTATTTTTCTTACCTTACAGTTAATCCCAGCATCTCCAGAGGTTCGATGGGTTTTCTAAATATGTATTTCTTTGTAAATGAGGCTTTATCAAACTAAGAAGTTCTTCAAAACTTACTACACTCATCCTAAAGTAATCGAAAAATTTAACCTCGTCCACTTTTAGCGCCTCATATTTGCTTTTGAAGTGGTTTCCATCTTTATTCATAATTGTCAGTAATGGTGCACCCAGTACTTTCTTTTCTGTTTCTTTTTCTTAATACGCCTTAACGCAAGCAGAAGTAGAACACGCGCAGTGCGGTCCATGTCTCACTAGAAACTGAATTGACGGTTAACGTCTTGTCGTATCCGATGAAATTTTTGCGTTGCGACATCGCATCGCATAGCTGTGCAATGTTGTTTTTGCGATGCGACGCCGCAACGCACTGTTGTGGCCTGGCCTTTCATGTGCTTCTAACACTGCGGGTACATGTTTCCCATCATTGTTCGCATTTCCGAGGCTCAAATATTCTGAAATGTTATTCGTCATTCTATACATCTTATTGGGGCCGATAGTTCCTTTAGATGAATGACCAAAAGGAATTTTTAATTACAGTAGAACTCCAATTATCCGAACTCCGACTATCTGAATCGCCGATTATCCGAATCACAAAAAATTGTCCAAAAAAAGTCTAAGTGCGCTATTATTCTTCCCCCCGCAAAGCCAGTGTTTGCGCTTAAGTCTTGACTTGATTTAGTTTAATTCCTGTTGTGCCTACACGACTTCCCCGCGTGTGTAGGGACAACGGCAAGTTGTGATCAAGTTCCGGCGCATTGTAGTCACGGCGCACCTGTCATTGTTTGTTTTGATTAGCCAGTGTGCTATTGAGAAAATTCAGCATCGCACCACTGCAGCTCATGCTCCTCATGAAAATGGAATGATCGAACGTTTACATAGTACATTAGAGCATTTACGACTTTTTAAAATTACAGCATCGAAATGAACCAGCGCAAAACTTAGTTCCGATATCGTACTTTATAGCTTACAATAGTTCAATACATAGCCCTCGCGAAATGTAGACCACTTGATTTTATCACCGGTCATTTCCACCCCAGAGACTAGCGATGGACGATATACATCGATTTATTTAAAATACTCGATGTATAGTAACGATGCATCGTCTTGAACCGATGTATTGTAAATACTTTAACATCGAATATATATCGATGTTTTCATTCGATGCATCGATTAGGTCGCAAATTATGAGATTACTATACTATGAGTGAAAAGAGAAACGAAACGTTATAATCAGTGCTGCAATATTAATTAAACCAAAACAACAATATGGCTACGACCGAGTTTCTGCTGTGTAAATGTATATTGTGTTTTTGTTACGATACGAGTTTTTGCCTTGTTTAAATCTAAAAAGAAACTAATTTATGAACAGGTATGTCAGGTATGTGTATTAATAAATAGAATAATGTATTTAGTGATAATGATAATGGTTTTGCTAGTGAACTTTACTGAAATGACACATTGTTTTGTTGTCAAAAGTCACAAAGCAATTATTATATTTTACGTTTTATATTGCAGTGCTTATAACTAAGATATAAAGAGAAGATTATGTACTCACTTTACGATTTGATTGAAAGGTTATATTTTTACCGTGAAATAATAATACTATCTATTGTGAGTTATAGCAAGTTATCGATAATTACTATATTAATATTATCGATTAAAATGCGGTTATACTTATTTGTATTCTACTAGGCAGTTAATAGGTATTATTATAAATTCCTGTAAACAGTCCTATATAGTTTTGTTTTTTACTTTCAGTTATAATGGGACCTAAGAAAAAAGTTCCGTTTGGCAAGTTCTTAACAAAATTGACGATAAGAAAACGACATGCAAACTATGTCATAAAGGAAATTAAGTCTGCTGGAAACACTACGAACTTAATTGGACATATTCGTAATGTTCATAAGGCTGCTTATCTCGAAATTCAGCCGAAACAAACTACATTCAATGCAGTAACTACTAAGACGAAATATCGAATCTCTGGATCTGGATACCAAAGTTAGCCTTTATAATAAAATGGATGATGGAGTACTTCAGTTTCAACCTGTTCCAGTTGCAGTGGCAGTCAAAGATCCGGTGCACCGTTACCAAAACCGTAAATGAAACCATTGATTCAGACTTAGACGAAAACGTTACACTTTAAAACGCCAAAGAACAATACAGGCGCTTTAAAGATATTTCCTCTACTCAGAATCTGGAGCGAAGACAAGGAAACTGGAACAACTGTTTGTTATTCATGATTTGCAAAGACCATCAGCCATTCTCAATCGTTGAAAACGAAGGCTTCAAAACTCTAATGAAAACAGTTGCTCCTCAATATAAGCTCCCGAGTAGAACAACTCTAAGACGCTGGCTGGACGATAAATATGAAGTAATTTCAGAAACAATTAAGAAAATGTTGTCCTCTATAGAAGATATAACCCTAACAACAGATATTTGGTCGGATACCTTGAATATGAAAAGTTTTTGGGCATCACAGCATTTCGGAATAGACATTGAACTATATTCAGTCACCTTAGGGTGTATGAATTGGATGAAAGACATACATCAGATTATCTTTCTGAAATTCTCTAAAGGTATGTCAAGACTGGAAAATCGATCAAGAGAATGTAACAGCTGTTGTTACTGACAACGCAGCCAATATAGTTAAGGCGATCGAATTAGCGTTTGGTAGAAGGAAACACATCCCATGTTTTGCCCATACTCTGAATTTGGTGGCTGAAGGCACAATGATATGTATTGAGTGGAGAAACATTGTTTCTAAAGTAAAATCAATAGTGACTTGGTTTAAACAGAGTTGCATTGCTAGTGATGAATTACGTAAAGCTACTGCTGCGGCTACGGAGTCTTCTGCTGGAGCAGCTGAGGTAAAATTAATACAAAGCGTGGATACTGCTGGAACAGTACATATTATATGTTACAAAGATTTCTAGAACTCCGTAGTGTCATAAATGATATTCTTCCGCCACCCTAGAGCACCTGCAATGTTGAGTGCATCGGAAATATCTACTGTATCGTCTGTCATCATGGTATTGCGACCCTTAGAAGCGGCTACAAAAGAAATTTCAGGTGATAAATACTGCACAAGTAGTAAAATTATTCCCTTAGTTCGTTGTATGCCCTCTAAAATAACTCAGCTGTTATAGAAGATCCGTAAGGAAAGAGGTGCAGAAACTTGCTATTATGAAATAAATAAAAGAATGGGTTCAATAGAACATGTGAATGCTTCTGGCTATCGTAAGTATTTTAAAACCACGGTTTAAAAGAATGCATTTCAATGATCATATAGCTTGTTCGAATGCTGTTACGAAAATTAAAGACGTTAATGAAGAAGAATTTGCATAGCAATGAAGAACCTGAGTCCGATTCTGACAAGTCCGATAAAAATGAAGAGGCCTTTTCATTATGGACTGATCACCATAAGTTAGTGCATCGTAACTGGAAAATTAACAAATCTGAAGACTGTTTTGTCTGGACGAACTTTCCGTATATTTTCGAACTCCTGTTGGAAAACTTAAAGAAAATCCGTTAGAAATTTGGAGAGATTACAAAATACAATTCCCGAAGCTGTACAAAATAGCTTTTGAAGTATTTAACAATAGTTGAGACGTCAGTCCCTTCAGAAAGACTTTTCACAGGCAGGCTAGTTATGACTGAACAAAGAAACTGTCTGAAGGGAAGAGATTACAAACTTTTTGTTTTACATAGCATTGACAAAAAATATTGGAATATGTAAAAAAAAGTGTTGTCTCGGTGATTTTTAATTTTAATACATATATTTCCTGATTAATACATATTTTGTTTTAATTAATGCTCTAACCTAAAACAATCGATATATAGAAACATCGATGTATTTCCCAATACATCGTATTACCATCGATGTGACCGATCGATGCATCACATCGAAAAAAACATCGATGTATATTTTAAACGTCCATCCCTCACAACAACTAAAAATATTTCTCTTAGGGCTTGAGTTAGAAGAACCTTAATGGGGCCCCTTCGGGATTTTCTTTTATTATGCCTCATAAGGTCTCAAATAAAAAAATCTAGTCGGGACGGGCTGCTTGGGTCCCGAAGAGGTTCGCCCGAAAAGGGAAAACCCAATAAGGGCCTAATCAGAAAATCCCACAGTGAAAATAAAAATCTTTAGTAATTTTTGCCCAATGGGGTTCTGAATGGGATTTCAGTGGGAAACCCCAATTTGAAAATGTATTTTTCTTTTATTTTTAAACACAGCAATGAGATGAAGAAGCAGTCCTTATGATTCTATAGATTTGTGCAAATATCCTCTTAACACTAGAAAGACGGAGCAGTCATTTGACTGCAATTTGAATTTAATTTTGAATAACTCAAAACCACTTGACTTAATGTACTGAAACTTTGTGACTTTTATTAATATTGACTAGTTAAATGAAACTATGTATGAAAATAACTCACATCTCTTTTGTTTATTATTTAAAATCTTGATATACCGACAAAGACGGCGGCAGTTATTTGACGGCTGGTATCCGATAAGTGTTTATTTGTAATATGAGGAAGGTAGACTACAAACAGTGTACGCTTATCCATTGTTTGTAGTATGCTAGTCAAATGAACTAGATAGTTTCGACTGCCAGCGAATTTTGTCGAAACTATTGTGATTCTTGAAAATGTCTCGAAGTCTTCAAAATAAAGAAATACTTCATTATTGCAAATATCTGTGAAGATGAATCGGATTGTGGCTCTGAAAGTGGAGAACGCGATAGTGAAGATGATAATACAGTACCACCTATCATTTCGAGTTCCTCATGGAAGAAAGTGACCTGGAAGACCAGATACCTCTAGCAACTTTACGAAACGTTGATTTGTGATCGAGTTCTCGCAGCCGTGGTCGCAGCCTGTGCTCGTGGTCGAGGCCGTGGTAGGACTCATAGTTCGGAAGATTCTGAATTCCAAGATCTTATCACTTATAGACGAGTACGTCATGGACACCTCAAATGGGATATACTGAAAGTGGTCGTCGAGCACGGCACAATATCAGAACTGAGCAAGCAGGGCCACCTCATATGCTCGAAGAAATTTTACGGACATTTGTCAGACTCATGGAGGCTTTTGATTGATGAATCAATATTGAGACATATTCAGAAATGTACTTAGAAGAAGCTACTCGGCAACTAGACACAACAACTGGATACTAACTTTGGAACAACTGGAAAGTTTTATCGCTTATGCTCGAGGTGCATACGGAGCACAAAATATTCCAGTAAATGAGTTGTGGAGTAAAACATGGGAATAATTTTTTCAAAAGTTAATCCTCGTGACAGATTCAAAGAAATAATTAAGTTTTGCGATTGATCACAGATCTGAGAGAAGTTTACGACTTCAACAAGACAAATTTACACTAATATCAGACGTTTGGAAGAAATTCATTGAGAACTGCTTATCTTGCTACAAGCCAGGAGAAAACGTTACAGTAGACGAACAACTGTTTCACTAAGGTTAGATGCAGGTTTCTTCAATACATTGCTAACAAGCCTGATAAGTTTGGAATAAAATTTGGCTTTGTGTTGGTGTAGATTCAAAGTTTGTGCTCAATGGCTTTCCTTACTTAGGAAAGGACGAATAGCTGTCAGTCATATTAGAGCTTTAACCTCGGAATGAAAGATAATAAGCTGCAAATTGGTATGAACCTTTGTTTTGTCATTCTAAATGTTGTCTCAAAAGTCACAATCGTTATCGTGTCCGCGTCTCAAGATATTCAAGGTCAAAGGTCACAAAAATCGGTTTTTCGCGAATATCTGGCTTCCTATCGGTTAAATGAGATTTGCATTTATTATAAAAGTTGTAGGCTATAAAATTCCCTACAACTTTTGTTTAAACTTTTTTTTCATACAACCAACCGTTTTGAAGGTAGAGCGAAGAGTGCACATCGTACAGTCATATACGGCCTAATGCAAGGTCAGGTGAGTTATGGTTATCAGTACGTTATATAGTCAATTATTTACTTGGAAATTATAATTATTAAACAATGCCTATTATTTATGTACTAACTATTAATTATTTATATTTAATTAAAGTAAGTAACTTGATTATTTATATATAATTATTCATATTTAACTATTTAAGTATAAAATATTATTAATTCTGGATTATATATTTTAGTTTTATTTTAAGTTAACACGACATTATATATCTTTTCTTTAAAACGCGTAAATTTCTCAATACTTATATACCTGGAAATACTTGTCCCTACCCTATGCCCTTTTCTATTCATTGCCGGGACAGATGTTCTATAGTATTCAAGGCCACTCTCTCCACTTTGTATGAGTCAAGATTATTCGTTAGTTTGAAATTGTACCGTTGCAACTACGGACGTACGGTTTTAAGAGCTATGGCTGATTTGTGTTTTATATGTGATAAGAAACTTTCAGAAGGTGTTTCTGTGAATGTCGTACGTGGTTTACAAACTTTAAAAACTGCAAGTATTGAAAGAAATGATGGACATATAGACTATTTAAATACTTTAAGTTCTGTAAATGTGCATTCCGAGTGTCGAAAAGTGTACACGAGTAAAAATGTTATTATTGCATCAAAACGACGCACAGATGAGAGTGAACCTTCAACGTCAAGTGCACCTCGTAAAAAACGAAATAAAGTCTTTGATTTTGGAAAGTTATGCTTATTTTGTGGCCAAGAAGCTGATGAAATAGCAGAAAAAAAAAAATAAAGTATAGACGGACAATAAGTAATGTAAGTACTCTTGCATTCAAAGACAACGTAATTAAGAGAGCAGAAGAACGAAACGATTCCTTAGGAGAATTAGTAAAGGAACGTATATATTACGAGTATGATTTGATCGCTGCTGAAGCAAAGTATCATACTATTTGCTATACCAACTTTTTACTTAAAGATGGCCCTACGGAATACATACCTGACGATAAGACAATTATTACAAAATTACAACAAAAGTATTTAACTGATATAATAATCACAAAAAAAATTGGATCATTTACAATTATATCTTTCCGTGATACACAGCTTAACGTATTATCAAAAGCTTGGTACGAAAATAAAAAAAGTACTCCTGTAGAAGAACGTCTACGGATTGTAGAAGCTGCTGCGGATATTATTAGGGAAGACATCAGATCATCTGTAGTTGAAACAAAAACGTATCCACCTCCGAATAAAATGCTAGATTGTATTAATGAAGAAATACCAAAAACATTATCACATTTTTTGGAAGAAATGATATTAAAAAATAGAAAAGGACAAGTAGATCATTTAAAAACGAAATGCACATCTATTAGCCACGCAATAATGGCTTCGATACGAGAACGTTCATTTTCATCACAGCTACTGTTGGGCCTTTCCGTATTTCTTCACAGAAGATATGGGTCTAAAAAATTGTTGGATGTTTTATAATCTTTAGGATTTGCTGCATCATATAGTAATACCATACAGTATGAAGTTTCAGCAGTTTACCATCCACAACCTCGTATTTTACCATCAGAGTCTGGTGCGTTGGTACAATATGTTGGAGACAATGCAGATATTAATGTCAGTACTCTTGACGGTAATAATACTCTTCACGTTATGGGAATGATAAAAATAATTACTCCGAAAGATGCTGTAATTTATGATGATCGCATAAAAAAATGTACAACTAAACCGAGTGCAAAAGAGTTAGCAGCAATATCACATGTATCTCTTTTAGCATATGAAAAGCCAGTTGTACCTGGTACAGCAAGATTCAAGTCCAAAATCTACATGATGATCAAGTACTGTATGAAAAAAAATTTAATGCAGTTGATTTTTTGTGGTTATACGGAAAATGGAAGAATCTTTCACCGTTGCCAGGGTGGAATGGCTATCTTCAACAACTTACGAAAATAATCAAAATTTTTCAACTTCTCAGGTTATATTTCTACCTTTCATTGATCATCCTGCCAGTAATTTAGACACAATTTATACAACTTTACATAGTGCTATAAATATTGCCAAGTCACATCAACAAAAAACGTGCATAATTACATTTGATCAGCCCCTGTACTCAAAAGCACGTGAAATGGTTGCTGCGTCTGATGCAAACTCAGACTTGTCTAAAACAGTTGTTAAACTTGGAGGATTTCATATGCTCATGTCTTTTCTTGGATGCATAGGACATGTAATGGACGGTAGTGGTCTCAAGGAAGCTTTAAGTAAAATATATGCTACAAATTCGGTCGACAAAATGTTGAATGGTCACGCTTATGCAAGAAGTATCAGAGGCCATATATTATTACGACTTGCATTATCAATAAAGATTTTTGAAGAGATGAAAATTGAAAATTGTGTGTTAGATGAGTTAATTGAACAGATAACTAGTCGCGATGTTTCCTACGAAGATGTTGAAGGATGTACGAGCAGCTCCAACTCGTTAATTGATCAATTTCAGGATAAACTAAAAGAATTAAAAGCTCGAAGTCCCACGGCACAGTTATGGGTGCAATATTTTGAAATGGTATCAATAGCCCTAGATTTCATTCGCGCTAAAAGGCTGGGACTTTTTCAAGAACATTTGGATGCAGTGCGAAAAATGCTGCCCTATTTTCATGCTGGTGGTCATTTCCTATATGCGAAATCAGCTCATTTGTATCTTCAAGATATGTTAAAACTCGAGGAGACAATGGATCAACAGGCTTTTGAGAACTTTAAAAACGGATTCTTTACTGTAAAACGAACAGAAAAATTCAATTCTGGTACATGGACAGACATGGTAATCGAGCAAAGTCTGATGAAATCTATGAAGACAGAAGGAGGAGTATCTCGAGGCCGAAGTACACAAGAAAGTGTTCTATGTAAGTGGGTATATGCTATGTATGCCACGAATACAATTTGTGAAGAAATTGAACGGTTTTGTAACATTTCTTTCGATTCTGTGGACCAACATGTTGATGCTAGAGATTCACGAATAAAAAGGGATGATACTGATGTAAATGAACTGGTTGGTTGGTTTACGCTTCATAATCCCTTTCCAAATACGAATCAGTTGGTATCCTTAGCTTCAGGAATCGTTGGAAATGACCAAATTAATTGTCACCGAGCCCATGAAATCGGATTGCAATCTATGGTAAAGATAACTGGTTTGAACTTCAACGAAATAAAGTTAAAACGCGTTGATAAGGTTTTACCGCTTTCAGCCATTAACAAATCTGTCAAAATTAATGATTGTAAAGTTTCTATAGATCCAATGTTACTTTTCCAGAGAATAACTGTAAGCAAAAAATTTGAAAGTAATTTACAAGAATATCTTCAGTATGAACTAAGCCCGTATCCGACATCTTTATTTGATAGTAATGGCATGAGAAAAACTACGAAAGCAACATTATATGACAATATGATGCCTGTCGTTATCGATCTTGATGAAAATAATGTAACATACATCATCGATGGTGGATTTCTTCTGCATCGCGTCGTATGGAGCAAAGACGATATTTTCTCTATTATTTTAAATAAGTACTATAAATATTTACAAACACATTATGGCTCAGCAATTGTTGTTGTATTTGACGGATATTCGGACTATAGTAAAAATATTAAAGCACTGGAACAACAAAGAGGAACTGCTGCACTTTCAAAATCATATGAAGTTTGTTTTAACGAAACAATGGTTGTGCCAATCAGTCAAGAAAAATTTTTATCAAATCGGTCTAATAAAAAAAATTATCGACATGCTTGTTGAAAAATTTAAAACTGTTAATATCACAACAAAACAAGCCAGAGATGATGCTGATGTTCTCATCATTGACACAGCTATTGCCTTATCAGAACATCAAAAGACTGCTGTCATCATAGGAGAAGATATCGATTTGCTCGTTATTTTAATTGGACGTACTCAGTCACATCATCAGGAAATTTTTTTGAAAAAAGTTGGCAAAGGCAATGTCAAAACACAAATATATTCTACTAAAAGTTTTGACCAATATCCTCGTACTAAAAAGCACATTTTATTTTTACACGCATTCAGTGGCTGTGACACGACTTCTGCGCTATTTAAAAAAGGAAAAAAAACTGTTACTAGAGCATTGGAAAAAATTCCTGATTTAGATAAACTGGTGGAAGTATTTCAACAAGAAAACTGCCCAAAATGGAGAAATGCAAAGCCGCCTCCGGAGTCTAGCTCACAGGAGCTAAGCCCTGATGGGTTTTATGCCCTCCGCCGTATGAAGAAGCGCAAACAGCGCTCTTCTCCCTGCTCCGCCTCACCCGTCCCGTCCCAGCCCACCAAGGCCCCCAAAGCATCTATCGAGGACTGCATCGCGAAACTCTCGCCCCGTTAGCGCCCCCGCCCCTCGCGGTCCCGTGAAGCGCAATCACAGCGACGATCAAGTGTTCGTCGCTCCAAGGCCCTGCGCGCCCCGCGTCCCCCACCAGCCCCGTAGCTGCCCCCGGCCCTTTTAGTTCCGCGGCACCGCGTTGCCGAATGAAAAACGTCCGCCGCCTATTTTCTCAGTGATAAGGAGAGATGGTGCGAGATCTGATCGGCGTTGTCGAATCGGTTCAAGTTTGATGCAGTGGACACAGCTCAAGGCATCAAACTTCAACTGGAGACGCCGAAAGAACATCGTGACGTAACGTCTTATATCACGAAGAACAATTTGTTCTATCACACGTACGCGCTCCCGGATGAGCGCGTTAAACGTGTGGTTATCAAAGGCGTCCCGCGAGAAATACCAGTTTCCGAAGTCTGCGACAGTCTAAAGTCGCAATCTATACCCTTCATTGCTGTACATCGTATGTACAATTCGCGCAACAAGCGCACTTTCAATATGGTGGTTGTTACGCTCCCACGTAACAAAACTGCCAATGTCATTTTCAACCTCACCGCCGTCTGCGGTATACGAGGCATAACCATTGAGCCACCGCGGTCCAACGGTCTCCCAGGGCTGTGTCATAACTGCCAGCTCTTCGGCCACTCGGCCAGATATTGTAGGGCCAAACCGAGGTGCGTCAAGTGCCTCGATGCAACATCAGATTGTTCCGTCCGAAGGACAAAACAGCGCTCACGTCCTATGCCCCACCTGCCTGCGTTAATTGCGGCAACGCGGGACACACAGCCAATTATCTTGGCTGCCCGAAAGCGCCGAAGCGCAAACCGTCGGCAGTAGGTGCACCCCCGCCGCAACCCGCCCCTTCGCGCTCCAACGCGAATTTCCTCCCTCAACCAATGCGTGGCACTCCCGCCCCGCTTGGGCCCACCCCCGCACAGACCCAACCTCAGCCCGCAGGTGTATCGGGTGTAAATTACGCGGACGCGTCGTCAGTTACCGATCTGTTAAAAGATCTGTCAAAAATTAATCTGGCGGAGCTACTTAGCTTCGCCAAAGAGTACGCCGCTACTAAGGGCGATCCAATGACAAGGTTAGGTACGATGATCAAGTACATACACTTGATCGTCGCATTACGTACTTAGATGTTTTAACAACACTAATTAGATACAGACATATCACTCTTCGATGAGTGATACACATATTCTCACACTCAACAACAGTTGACACTACACTTACGAAATTAACCGAAATACGACACTTGCCGTCGTCTTGCACATAACATAGGAGCGGGTTGAGGTTTGTTTCGCCTTTTCTTCCTCAACCAAAGCGCTAGTTGAAAGGGTAGTAATCATTAGCTATACACGCTCACAAAGAATGAGCCACAAAAGCGACTGGTCGAGCCGAGTGGTCCTCGCGGGCACCTCGACGCAGATTGCTAACGGGTGATACGGTGACGGTCCGCCGAGGCTCTCTCTCGGGGGTCCTTGCGATTACGTCATCACGGTAGGGGCGAAGGCTAGCACGTTAAAGTTTCCGGCCACCCTGAGTCGAATAACGCTGTAGTGGCGTGTCGCCAACAGCTAAAACACCAGTCAAAAAAAAAAAAAATCGCCCAAAACAAACATTATTAGAAAATGAAGTGCATCTTGTTGGCATTATATAATGCTCCAAAATCTGAGGACAACATTGATCATTTCCGCTCACACGCAATTCATCAAATTTACAAAACTAAATAAACCTGTACAACTGTCAACACTTCCACCAACAAGTGTAGCAGCTCATCAACACATAAAACGTGCTACATACCAGATTCAAACGTGGTTAGGGAAGGACTTAGAATCTCAAGAATGGGGCTGGATGCTTTGAAAATGAAATCCTGGAGCCCATACGAACGTTATTACCCAGCACCAGCCGAACTACTAGACGTAATATTTTGCAATTGCAAAATGGTTGTGGTTCCTGCTGTGAGATGCAGAAAATCAGGGCTACAATGTTCTTTAGCTTGCGGCCAGTGCAACGGACAAGCTTGCCTCAACGCTTCACTGTATCCAAGTAATCCCGATGAAGAAAATACATATGATCCCGATATTCTGGAAGGTTTGGAGATGAACATGACAGATAATGAGGATGATGACAATGAATCGAACATTTTTGAGCGACAAGAAGAAGAAGACGACGAAGAAGAAGAAGATAATTAGCTTCCATTTCCAATTTCATTACAATTAAAATCAACAAAGATACTTTTGATATTTGAACTCACATTTTGACAAATGTATATTATGCCGTATTTAATAATAAATAAAATATGTGTAAAATACTTTACAATCATTTTAACTTAAAATAAAACTAAAATATATAATCCAGAATTAATAATATTTTTTTACTTAAATAGTTAAATATGAATAATTATATATAAATAATCAAGTTACTTACTTTAATTAAATATAAATAATTAATAGTTAGTACATAAATAATAGGCATTGTTTAATAATTATAATTTCCAAGTAAATAATTGACTTTATAACGTACTGATAACCATAACTCACGCTTGACCTTGCATTAGGCCGTATA
Organism: Lamproptera curius; assembly: GCA_029286875.1. Taxonomy (NCBI): domain Eukaryota; kingdom Metazoa; phylum Arthropoda; class Insecta; order Lepidoptera; family Papilionidae; genus Lamproptera; species Lamproptera curius. The sequence goes on from JAGSMT010000284.1 coordinate 161,935, forward strand.
TGACTGTACGATGTGCACTCTTCGCGCTCTACCTTCAAAACGGTTGGTTGTATGAAAAAAAAGTTTAAACAAAAGTTGTAGGGAATTTTATAGCCTACAACTTTTATAATAAATGCAAATCTCATTTAACCGATAGGAAGCCAGATATTCGCGAAAAACCGATTTTTGTGACCTTTGACCTTGAATATCTTGAGACGCGGACACGATAACGATTGTGACTTTTGAGACAACATTTAGAATGACAAAACAAAGGTTCATACCAATTTGCAGCTTATTATCTTTCTTTCCGAGGTTGACCCCTTTTTTTACTTAATATGACTGGGCTAGAAAGAGAACAGCGTCGTCTTGAGGCTCTTTTACAACAAGTTTTATCTGTCGAGGAAAGCCCACAGCAATCATCGGATAGCGAAACGGAGAGCGATGTAGAAGCAGAAAATCTTGCATCAGATCGAAATACGGACAGCGAAGAGGATTTGAGTGATCGAGAATCATCAGGTAACACCTCTTTATTTTACCTAGGAAAGGACAAACATACAAAATGGAGCAAGGAACCCCATCGTCAATCAGTCCGTACCCAAAGGCACAATATTTTAACTCAGTTACCGGGACCAAAACGGGCTGTGGCAAATATAAAGGATCCTCTCATTATTTGGCAACACTTCTTTGACGATGGTATAATTGATATAATTATCAAGTACACCAACCAGTATATGGATACCGTAAAACATAAATATAACAGGAAACATATGCCAGACCGACTAATCTAAACGAAATAAAATGTTTTATAGGATTGCTATTGTTATCCGGAGTGAAGAAATCCAATAATATAAATGTTGATGAGTTATTTAGAACAGATGGTGGTTCAGTAGAGATATTTCGATTATCTATGTCTGCTCAAAGGTTTAGGTTTCTGCTCCGAGTTTTGAGATTTGACGACTGTACTACAAGGCATCACAGAAAAGCACTAGACAAGCTTTCTTATATCAGAGAAATCTTTGAGAAGTTTGTCCAGAATTGCAAGGATAATTAAACCTTATCTGCATTTGTGACTGTTGATGAAAAATTAGAAGCTTTTCGTGCAGATGCTCATTCCGGCTATATATCCAATAAACCAAACCTGTATGGCTATAAAGATTCAAGCTCTCTGATGCTAAAATGTTTTACACCTTCAATCATGGACATTTATGCCGGTAAACAGACCAATGAAAGTCCATACAATGTTGATAATTCCGGCCTAAGTGTTGTTCAAAGATTATGCGAGCCAATATACAATACTGATCGTAACGTGACGACTGATAATTGGTACACCAGTATACCTTAGCTGAAGCAATGCTACAGAATGGTCTTACAATTATTGGGACAATCAGGAAAACAAAAAGGAAATCCTGCGAATTCAATGTTTTACGTGGTCGAAGTGTCAAGTCTAATATGTTTGGCTTTGCGCCAATGGTGGTTTTGGTTTCACATGTTCCTAAGACTGGCAAAAATGTCATGCCGATTAGCACTATGCACATAATGCTGAAGTTGATACAGAAACTCAAAACCTGAGATTATTTTGAATTATAATGACACCAAGGGTGGAGTAGACGTAGAGACCGTTTATGTGCAAACTACAATTGTGCCAGAGCAACTAGAAGTTGGCCTATGGTTGTATTTTACGCTATGCTCAATGTCAGTACAATTAATAGTCAGGTGATACATACAGCTAACAATCAAAACTCAAAACTACAACGCCGTCACTTTATTGAGAATTTAGCCATGAAACTTATTGAACCTCATCTGAGAGAAAGACGTACACAACTAAACTTACCTAGACTGACGAGAGAAAGGATTTCAGAGATTTTGAAGATTGATGATGAACGCGGTTCTGTCGGTCCTTTACGTAAAGGTCGTTGCTATGAATGTGGGTGGCAAAAAACAGAAAACTAAGTACTTTTGCCAAAATGCGAGAAATACCTGTGCCTTGAGCACTGTACTTATTGCAGAAGCTGTTTGATCTCCCAAGAAGAGTGATTTTTGGGAATGCTTTTCTTTTATTTTTGTTAACAGTTGAACGCCACGCGCTCACCGTGTGGCGCGTTAGAAAAATCGTTAAAGCCAAAGCGAAAATTATATTTATTTCAATTTTCATAATAGTGTTTTTTGTATCTAATCCGTAAAAAAGATGAATTTATATGTTATCTATTCAAATATATACATTATTGCGCTATAAATATTGCATTTAATTGTAATGGCTCACCGGTGAGCCGCGTGCCACATCGGAATGAAACGAGTTGTTACTATTGCGGGGCCGCGGGGTCACGCAGTGGCTCACCCGCCCGCCACCCGCCTGCATGCAGCAGTCGCCCGGCATAAATTCAAATCAGTCGACCGTTTGAATTGCAACAACGAGTAACTCATGCGCAATTTCTTGCCATATTCTTCATTTTGTTTACTAAAGTAATTGTTTTTGCTATTGGTTATAATGGATAAAGATATATTTGAAGATTTTATTATAACTCAAGAAGATTTAGCAGAAATAGAAAGGTCGAGATAACCCTTTTGAGCAAAAGTTTTACTTTGGCCGAAGACGATGACGATGATGATTTTAATATAGTTACATCTCAAAAGAAAACGTCGACTTATTCTGGCTTCCGAGTCAGAAGAAAGTGACAGCGAGAATAGGGTGATTCCGATATCCTCAGGTAAGTGGTTTTATTGTATTTATCGAAAAGTACACTACGTATTTTTGTCTCTATTAAATTAAATGATATTATTACATACATATTTTGTTTGGCTTTAATTGGGTTTGGCTTTAGTTGTGTGGTTTTAATAAAATTTGATAGATATGATGGTTAGCTAGCTAATTTATAGAATCAAGACATTTGCTTATTGTTTTAGGTTGTACGCCGACCGCTAAGTGGACTTCACCAGTTGGTAAACAGCGTAAAATTATACCATATACAGAATTTCCAGGGCTTCCGCTATTTTATCGTAATACAATGACTAACAAATCTCCTGCTAGCTTTTTGAGCTAATGGTTTCGGACGAAATATTTCAAGAAATTGTTGATTGTACTAACCAATACGCTATTCAAATTGCTATATCTAATGAAGCCTCAAAATTTGCACGGCTTAGAAAATGGTATCCAACTAACCTCACAGAAATTAAGACATTTTTTGGATTAATTATATTTATGGGAATAGTAAAACTACCGCGCATTGCAGATTATTGGTCAACAGATGAAGTAATAGGTCACCCATTTCCACGTACTATAATGTCACGAAACCGTTTTGAAATTTTGCTTCAGATGCTCCACTTTTCAGTTAACGATGAGGCTAATAAAAGTGATAGACTTCATCGTGTTCGCCGTCTTATAGATATGTTGAACAATAATTATCGAAATCACTATATACCATCTGAAGACTTGTGCATTGATGAAAGTCTTATCCCGTTTCGAGGAAGAATAATTTTCAGGCAGTATAATAAACAAAAAAGACACAAATACGGTATTAAAGAATTCAAACTTTGCACTATGCCTGGCTGCACGTATAAAGTCTATGTGTATGAAGGTAAAAAGGTGATACTACTGCCAAAACTACTCCTACCAATGTGGTTATGGACTTATGTTCTGAACTTTAAATAAAGGTCATACTTTGTATACCGACAATTGGTATACTAGTGTCGATTTAGCCAAAAATTATTGAATAATGAAACACATTTAGTGGGAACTCTTAGAAAGAATCGAAAAATATTCCAAAAGATGTTGTTTTGAAGAAACTGAAGAAAGGAGAATGTATAGCTAAGGAAAATGAAGATGGCATCACCATTTTGAAGTGGAAAGATAAAAGGACGTGTTAGTATTATCTACAAAGCATTCTACGAAGTTATAAATATTAAAAAGCGTGGAAAGGTATTAAAAAGCCGGCAATAATTATTGACTACAATAAAGGTAAAGGTGCTGTTGATTTATCAGATCAGATGAATCATACTCGCAGTCCTTTGCGAAAGACTGTCAAGTGGTATAAAAACTGGCTATCGATTTATTATTAACACGTCAATTGTCAATGCTTTGACATTGTATAAAACCACGACAAATAAGAAAATCCAGATAGTCGATTTCAGAAAAGAAATCTTAAAGCACTTGTCACTAAAACCCAAGAAAATGCACCCGTGCAAAGACCAAAAGGTCAAAGCATACCCTCTCTAAAGCAGAAGGTCCTCGAGAAAGGCTAGACGTACCTGCAAGAGTGTTATAAACAATATGCCAAATTATTGGGAGCAAAAGCTACGAAAACTAAAGCAAAAAATTGTGACTTACATGCATCGTGTCCAAACAAACCTTGGCTTTGTTTGGAATGCTTTAATAAAATTCATTCTTAAATCTTCTTTTATACTTACATAAAGTCATTAATACATACATTATATTTTTTTAAATGAAAAATTGTTCTAGATAAAAAAATAAGACCACGAGAAACTTGTGCCATATTAATTAAGAAAAATTGTAATTCCTTAATTTAAATTCATTTATTATTAAAAATACATTAAAACCTAATAAATAATTGTTTTTGTTGCAAAAACCCGTATAATTTTTAAGCTTAACACATTTTATTTGTTAGAGTTGAGAATTACCCTACAAAGTACAGAAAACTGTAAATAAATTCTAAGTCTTTAACAGGATCTTCAAACCAAGTTGAATGTTGTGTTGCAGGGGGCCGCGTGGCTCACGCTTCAAACATTTATGTACGATTTAGTGCACAGTGGCCTGTAAAAAGTTACAGTCTAGTCGTCGCGTGGCTCACCGGTGACCCGCGAGCTCCAATGGTCCAGTAGGGTTCGGCTCACCGGTGAGCCACGTGGCCCCAATGAAAAGTAGTATATTTTAACGTGGCGTTCAACGTGTTAAGTTATATAATACCTACAGTGGAAGAGGACTGGGTTCAAAGTCAAATCGGGTGATGATGTACTAAGAATTTCTGTAGTTATTTTCATTTTTTTATATTATGATAAACATTTAACCTAACCGTGGCTATGAGATCTTAGGGGTCGATCAACATTTGGCATTTGGTTGGTGGTTTGAAAAATGATTAAGAATTGGCTCATTTTGAAAGTGCCGATTCCAAACCATCTAAGACGGTCCATATAGTTTCGCTTAGCGACAAGCCAGCGAGCGAATAAGACCACTGGCTAACGTTTTATGTGGAGTTAAACTTAAAGGAGGTCACATTTGAGTAGCAACGAACTTAACAACTCGAAAACCTGTCGACCTTTCTCGGCTAACACTACCAATCCTATTAATATGTAATATATAACATTTGCGATATAATATTCTAAGGCTGCGGGTAAAATTTTCCTTCTGATATTTGCATTTCTCAGACTCAGTTAGTCTTAAATATTCATTCTCGATAGTATTGGATTCGCTCCCCTGGATAGATGACCGAAAATAATTTTTAATTTATATGGATAATTTTACAAACATCCCAAACCCTCTTTGGAAAAGCCAGTTGGGTAGACGATTTCAAACGTGGCAGAAAAACAGTGCAACAGTGCTGCTAGAGCAGCCCCATGTTGCAGGTGCCATCTCCCTGAGTAACCACCTGGAATACACTTTATGTTGGCCGATTACAATGAGATCATACAGTTCATGGGGTAACTCACAGTGGTTTACATGCGAGCGTATCTTTTGTCGTCAGTCGCTTAACTGGCGCCTCAACCGCGAAGAGATGGATTACCAAGCGCCGTGCAGCGCACTGAACACTACAGGACTAGAGTTGGTCCGACAATTAGGGTGTACAACCGTGAATCTACAACCTGTTAACCCGCCATTGGTGACGTATATGTCTGAGAGACCGTGTGACTCGAAAATTGCATAACTTTTTCGCCCGCCGTCTATTCGGTTGCGATTTCGAGTAGCTGCTTCGTTTTAAGTTCTAAACAGTCAGCGCCGCTCGTAGCTTCGCGAATGCACGTTCCGGAGTTTTATTGCAAACCCAGCCCGTGAGACCGGCGTCACCAAACAAGTAAGTAAAATATTTACATGGAATTTAGCACAGAATTTAAAAATCTTAGAATATCATCAAAACATAGTACTATTGTTACTGTTATCTTAATTATTTTATTGAATGGTATTTGATTTATGTGATTTTTGTATAATTTTATGAATAGTATTTTTTAAAAACATAATAAATATTGGTACAGATTCCTTTATCTATTATGAAAAATTTGTTTCAGAATGTCGCACGAAAGAGAACAGCGTCGTCTTGAGGCTCTTTTACAACAAGTTTTATCTGTCGAGGAAAGCCCACAGCAATCATCGGATAGCGAAATGGAGAGCGATGTAGAAGCAAAAAATCTTACATCAGATCGAAATACGGACAGCGAAGAGGATTTGAGTGATCGAGAATCATCAGGTAACACCTCTTTATTTTACCTAGGAAAGGATAAACATACAATATGGAGCAAGTAACCCCATCGTCAATCAGTCCGTACCCAAAGGCGCAATATTTTAACTCAGTTACCGGGACCAAAACGGGCTGTGGCAAATATAAAGGATCCTCTCATTATTTGGCAACACTTCTTTGACCCTGGTATAATTGATATAATTATCAAGTACACCAACCAGTATATATATACCGTAAAACATAAATATGCCAGACCGACTAATCTAAGCGAAATAAAATGTTTTATAGGGTTGCTATTGTTATCCGGAGTGAAGAAATCCAATAATATAAATGTTGATGAGTTATTTAGAACAGATGGTGGTTCAGTAGAGATATTTCGATTATCTATGTCTGCTCAAAGGTTTAGGTTTCTGCTCCGAGTTTTGAGATTTGACGACTGTACTACAAGGCATCACAGAAAAAGCACTAGACAAGCTTTCTTATATCAGAGAAATCTTTGAGAAGTTTGTCCAGAATTGCAAGGATAATTAAACCTTATCTGCATTTGTGACTGTTGATGAAAAATTAGAAGCTTTTCGTGGCAGATGCTCATTCCGGCTATATATCCCCAATAAACCAAACCCGTATGGCATAAAGATTCAAGCTCTCTGTGATGCTAAAATGTTTTACACCTTCAACATGGACATTTATGCCGGTAAACAGACCAATGAAAGTCCATACAATGTTGATAATTCCGGCCTAAGTGTTGTTCAAAGATTATGCGAGCCAATATACAATACTGATCGTAACGTGACGACTGATAATTGGTACACCAGTATACCCTTAGCTGAAGCAATGCTACAGAATGGTCTTACAATTATTGGGACAATCAGGAAAAACAAAAAGGAAATCCCTGCGGAATTCAATGTTTTACGTGGTTGAAGTGTCAAGTCTAACACGTTTGGCTTTGCCGCCAATATGGTTTTGGTTTCACACGTTCCTAAGACTGGCAAAAATGTCATGCCGATTAGCACTATGCACAATAATGCTGAAGTTGATACAGAAACTCAAAAACCTGAGATTATTTTGAATTATAATGACACCAAGGGTGGAGTTGACGTAGTAGACCGTTTATATGCAAACTACAATTGTGCCAGAGCAACTAGAAGATGGCCTATGGTTGTATTTTACGCTATGCTCAATGTCTTTTACATAATACTTATTTTATTTACACTAGGTTTTTAAAATCTTTTTCCTTTAATATAGAGCATTAATTACATCACCCAGGTTTATTTAAAAAAAAATAGATAAAGACATGCAAAGAAGGGTTAATCACATGCGGTCGTTATATAATGATAAAATATTAGAAGTTTATTAGAATTAAGATTTTGTATTTTTTATGTTATTCTATTTATATTTTATTGAAAAAGATTGGTAAAGACGTAATAAATAGGAAACTAGCATACAATGCTAAAAGCATAAGCCCCAAAATCACATGCCAGCGGGTTTTTATCAATCGACTTCTAATTCTAAAATATTTGAAGTATATAATTATTTCTTTTATTTACGCGATTATTATATATATTTGAAGTATTATTTTTGGTAAACCTATTGGGTCCATTACCCAAAGGACCCTTAGGAGAACAATGGATCTTTATAATAGAGGACACTGAATGTTGTGCTTAAATTGTACGCATTGAAATATGTCTGCGATATTGCTTTGAAATTCAACAAACATTTTCACCATTTTATCGTCCTTAGCCTAATGTTGTAGAAAAAAAATAACGATATGATATCTCAAATTGCAATTATGGTTAAGAATAAACCAAATACCTATAGAATATATATTTGGTAAATAAAAATTCTAAGATTAATTAAACATGTAGTAGTATCTTCTCTTTATTCAGGAGTTGATGACATTATTCAAATCTTTCTTTGATGAAATAAGAACAGGAGTAGCTCGATTTACAGTTAGGTTTCGTATCAACGAAGGCGTCTAATCGATAATGTTATAAGTGGTAGGCCAAAAACTGGACTGTACACAAAGTATTTCACAATATGGATTAATTAATCATCATATTCCTCTACTGCAAGGGATCAATTTTGTCCCAGAACGAAGAACTGGTATAGACAGAAGTTTGGGTCCACTAACTCAAGCAATGCTACTAGTCATGGAGGACAATTATCATACAAAGCTATCTAACGCTTTAATTAATAGTTTCCAGATGCTACCTATGACGCAAGAGATAGTAAATTATTCAAAGGATGACAAAAGTTCTGGTCAAGTTACGATAGTATTGAAGGAGCTAGCTTGCCATGCTTAAGTTATATAATACCTACAGTGGAAGAGGACTGGGTTCAAAGTCAAATCGGGTGATGATGTACTAAGAATTTCTGTAGTTATTTTCATTTTTTTATATTATGATAAACATTTAACCTAACCGTGGCTATGAGATCTTAGGGGTCGATCAACATTTGGCATTTGGTTGGTGGTTTGAAAAATGATTAAGAATTGGCTCATTTTGAAAGTGCCGATTCCATACCGTCTAAGACGGTCCATATAGTTTCGCTTAGCGACAAGCCAGCGAGCGAATAAGACCACTAGCTAACGTTTTATTTGGAGTTAAAGTTAAAGGAGTCACATTTGAGTAGCAATGAACTTAACAACTAGAAAACCTGTCGACCTTTCTCGCTAACACTACCAATCCTATTAATATATAATATATAACATTTGCGATATAACATTCTAAGGCTGCGGGTAAAATTTTCCTTCTGATATTTGCATTTCTCAGACTCAATTAGTCTTAAATATTCATTCGTATGAACCCCGATAATATTGGATTGCTCCCTGGATAGAGGACCGAAAAATAATTTTGATTATATGGATAATTTTACAAAACATCCCAAACCCTCTTTGGAAAAGCCAGTTGGGTAGACGATTTCAAACGTGGCAGAAAACAGTGCAACAGTGCTGCTAGAGCAGCCCATGTTGCAGGTGCCATCTCCCGAGTAACCACCTGGAATACACTTTATGTTGGCCGATTACAATGAGATCATACAGTTCATGGGGAAACTCACAGTGGTTTACATGCGAGCGTATCTTTGTCGTCAGTCGCTAACGCGCCTCAACCGCGAAGAGATGGATTACCAAGCGCTGTGCAGCGCACTGAACACTACAGGACTAGAGTTGGTCCGACTTGCTAATTAGGGTGTACAACCGTGAATCTGCAACCTGTTAACCCGCTATTGGTGACGTATATGTCTGAGAGACCGGGTGACTCGAAAAATTCGCATAACTTTTTCGCCCGCCGTCTATTCGGTTGCGGTTTCGAGTAGCTGCCTCGTTTTAAGTTCTAAACTTCAAGTGCCGCTCGTAGCTTCGCGGCGAATGCATGTTCCGGAGTTTTATTGCAAACCCGGCCCGTGAGACCGGCGTCACCAAACAAGTAGTAAAATATTTACATGGATTTAGGCACAGAATTTAAAAAATCTTAGAATATCATCAAACATAGTACTATTGTTACTGTTATCTTAATTATTTTATTGAATGGTATTTGATTAATGTGATTTTTGTATAATTTTATGAATAGTTATTTTTAAAAACATAATAAATATAGGTACAGATTCCTTTATCTAGTATGAAAAATTAGTTTCAGAATGTCTATGAAAGAGAACAGCGTCGTCTTAAGGCTCTTTACAACAAGTTTTATCTGTCGAGGAAAGCCCACAGCTAATCATCGGATAGGAAATGAAGCGATGTAGAAGCAAAAATCTTACATCAGATCGAAATACGGACAGCGAAGAGAATTTGAGTGATCGAGAATCATCAGGTAACACCTCTTTATTTTACCTAGGAAAGGATAAACATACAATATGGAGCAAGTAACCCCATCGTCAATCAGTCCGTACCCAAAGGCACAATATTTTAACTCAGTTACCGGGACCAAAACCGGCTGTGGCAAATATAAAGGATCCTCTCATTATTTGGCAACACTTCTTTGACCCTGGTATAATTGATATAATTATCAAGTACACCAACCAGTATATATATACCGTAAAACATAAATATGCCAGACCGACTAATCTAAGCGAAATAAAATGTTTTATAGGGTTGCTATTGTTATCCGGAGTGAAGAAATCCAATAATATAAATGTTGATGAGTTATTTAGAACAGATGGTGGTTTAGTAGAGATATTTCGATTATCTATGTCTGCTCCAGAGGTTTAGGTTTCTGCTCGAGTTTTGACATTTGACGACTGTACTACAAGGCATCAGAGAAAGCACTAGACAAGCTTTCTCATATCAGAGAAATCTTTGAGAAGTTTGTCCAGAATTGCAGGATAATTACACCTTATCTGCATTTGTGACTGTTGATGAAAAATTAGAAGCTTTTCGTGGCAGATGCTCATTCCGGCTATATATCCCCAATAAAACAAACCCGTATGGCATAAAGATTCAAGCTCTCTGTGATGCTAAAATGTTTTACATCTTCAACATGGACATTTATGCCAGTAAACAGACCAATGAAAGTCCATACAATGTTGATAATTCCGGCCTAAGTGTTGTTCAAAGATTATGCGAGCCAATATACAATACTGATCGTAACGTGACGACTGATAATTGGTACACCAGTATACCCTTAACTGAAGCAATGCTACAGAATGGTCTTACAATTATTGGGACAATCAGGAAAAACAAAAAGGAAATCCCTGCGGAATTAAACGTTTTACGTGGTCGAAGTGTCAAGTCTAATATGTTTGGCTTTGCCGCCAATATGGTTTTGGTTTCACATGTTCCTAAGACTGGCAAAATGTCATTCGATTAGCACTATGCACAATAATGCTGAAGTTGATACAGAAACTCAAAACCTGAGATTATTTTGAACTATAATGACACCAAGGGTGGAGTTGACGTAGTAGACCGTTTATGTGCAAACAACAATTGTGCCAGAGCAACTAGAAGATGGCCTATGGTTGTATTTTACGCTATGCTCAATGTCAGTACAATTAATAGTCAGGTGATACATACAGCTAACGATCAAAACTCAAAACTACAACGCCAGTCACTTTATTGAGAATTTAGCCATGAAACTTATTGAACCTCATCTGAGAGAAAGACGTAAACAACTAAACTTACCTAGACTGACGGAGAAAGGATTTCAGAGATTTTGAAGATTGATGATAAACGCGGTTCTGTTGGTCCTTTACGTAAAGCTTGTTGCCATGAATGTGGGTGTAGTACCTTATTGCAGAAGCTGTTTGATCTCCCAAGAAGAGTGATTTTTGAGAATGCTTTTCTTTTTGTTTTTGTTAATAGGATATATTTTTTTGTTTAATTTCTAAGAGTATGCAATGTCATAAGACTGACAAAGGCTGATTTTAATACAAAAAGGTAAATACTGTTACTAATTTCGAAATATTTATAATATATGCGTAAAACCATAGTGTTTTTTAGTGTTTTAAGTATAATTGTTTAATTCGTAATAAACAAGCTGTGATTTAATTATTTTTTGTGTTTTCTTGCCGAACATATGTTTATAATTAATTAATTAATTAAACCTAAACTAACTAAAAGTAGTATAACTAGTTAATGGTTGGCCAAATCATGGGTCTGTGAGACCGGCGTCACCAATGTTGTAAGTGAAACTGACGTCACCAATGGCGGGTTAAAAGCAATATTTTATTGTTTCGACAATTCGAGACAAATTTAAAGAAAAATGGATACTACACAATATAAAACCGACAATAACATTATTAATTTGAAGAGTTAGTGAGCCGCCTGCTATGGCACCGACATAACGCACGTGTCTTTTGTGCGACCGCATTTCTTCTGAATGAACGATCTGATTAACGTGACCATAACTGCTTGTGAAAAGATAAATTATAGGTACGTTGAAGTAATGAAATAAAATGCGAGCCAGTTTCAAAAATTGATAGTACACCGTCTAGATTTAACCTAGCCAGTTTATCACATTTTTCCAAACACTGCACCAGAAATCAAACAAAATCGTCTAACTAGAAAGCCTGACGGCCTTTCTCCAATCCCCACTGACAACCGTAGGAAAGGTACTAGAGCGATCCTGCGTATATCACGAAATTTCAAGCGTATGTTTAACTTGAGCAAAGTCTTTGAATAAGACTAACGTAAAATTATTATTTGAAACAGAATAAAAATTTCTCTCAAAATATTACGACAGGGTCACAACGATTCAACATCTTAAGAGAATAATAGTCTGCTAATGGCTTAAAGCAAGTTGTTGTAGTTGTGTGTGCAAGATGTATTACATCGGCCGAGAGATGAACTCTTGTAACACTTTCATGTGCTTCTAACACTGCGGGTACATGTTTCCCATCATTGTTCGCATTTCCGAGGCTCAAATATTCTGAAATGTTATTCGTCATTCTACACATCTTATTGGAGACGATAGTTCCTTTAGATGAATGACCAAAAGGAATTTTTAATTACAGTAGAACTTCAATTATCCGAACTCCGACTATCTGAATCGCCGATTATCCGAATCACAAAAAATTGTCCAAAAAAAGTCTAAGTGCGCTATTATTCTTCCCCCCGCGAAGCCAGTGTTTGCGCGTTAAGTCTTGACTTGACTTGTCTTAACTTGCCGTTATGCCTACACTGACTGCCCCCGTGTAGGGACAACGCAAGTTGTGAAAGTTCCGGCGCATTGAGTCACGGCGCACCTGTCATTGTTTGTTTTGATTAGCCAGTGTGCTATTGAGAAAATTCAACATCGCACCACTGCAGCTCATGCTCCTCATGAAAATGGAATGGTCGAACGTTTTCATAGTACATTATTAGAGCATTTACGACTTTTAAAATTACAGCATCGAAATGAACCAGCGCAAAACTTAGTTCCGTACGTACTTATAGCTACAATAGTTCAATACATAGCCTCACGAAATGTAGACCACTTGATTTTATCACCGGTCATTTCCACCCCAGAGACTAGCGATGGACGATATACATCGATTTATTTAAAATACTCGATGTATAGTAACGATGCATCGTCTTGAACCGATGTGTCGTAAATACTTTAACATCGAATATATATCGATGTTTTCATTCGATGCATCGATTAGGTACGCAAATTATGAGATTACTATACTATGAGTGAAAAGAGAAACGAAACGTTATAATCAGTGCTGCCAATATTAATTAAACCAAAACAACAATATGGCCGACCGAGTTTCTGCTGTAGTAAATGTATATTGTGTTTTTGTTACGATACGAGTTTTTGCCTTGTTTAAATCTAAAGAAACTAATTTATGAACAGGTATGTCAGGTATGTGTATTAATAAATAGAATAATGTATTTAGTGATAATGATAATGGTTTTGCTTAGTGAAACTTTACTGAAATGACACATTGTTTTGTTGTCAAAAGTACAAAGCAATTATTATATTTTACGTTTTATATTGCGCTGCTTATAACTAAGATATAAAGAGAAGATTATGTACCCTACTTTACGATTTGATTGAAAGGTTATATTTTTTACCGTGAAATAATAATACTATCTATTGTAGTTATGCAAGTTATCGATAATTACTATATTAATATTATCGATTAAAATGCGCTTATACTTATTTGTATTCTACTAGGCAGTTAATAGGTATTATTATAAATTCCCTGTAAACAGTCCTATATAGTTTTGTTTTTACTTTCAGTTATAATGGGACCTAAGAAAAAGTTCCGTTTGGCGTTCTTTAACAAAATTGACGATAAGAAACGACATGCAAACTATGTCAAAAGGAAATTAAGTCTGCTGGAAACACTACGAACTTAATTGGACATATTCGTAATGTTCATAAGGCTGCTTATCTCGAAATTCAGCCGAAACAAACTACATTCAATGCAGTAACTACTACAGACGAAATATCAGAATCCTCTGGATCTGGATACCAAAGTTACGCCTTATAATAAAATGGATGATGGAGTACTTCGAGTTTCAACCTGTTCCAAGTTGCAGTGGCAGTCAAAGATCCGTGCACCGTTACCAAAAACCGTAAATGAAACCATTGATTCAGACTTAGACGAAAAACGTTACACCTTTAAAACGCCAAAGAACAATACAGGCCGCTTTTAAAGATATTTCCTCTTACTCAGAATCTGGAGCGAAGACAAGGAAACTGAACAACTGTTTGTTATTCATGATTTGCAAAGACCATCAGCCATTCTCAATCGTTGAAAACGAAGGCTTCAAAACTCTAATGAAAACAGTTGCTCCTCAATATAAGCTCCCGAGTAGAACAACTCTAAGACGCTGGCTGGACGATAAATATGAAGTAATTTCAGAAACAATTAAGAAAATGTTGTCCTCTATAGAAGATATAACCCTAACAACAGATATTTGGTCGGATACCTTGAATATGAAAAGTTTTTTGGGCATCACAGCACATTTCGGAATAGACATTGAACTATATTCAGTCACCTTAGGTGTGTACGAATTGGATGAAAGACATACATCAGATTATCTTTCTGAAATTCTCTTAAAGGTATGTCAAGACTGGAAAATCGATCAAGAGAATGTAACAGCTGTTGTTACTGACAACGCAGCCAATATAGTTAAGGCGATCGAATTAGCGTTTGGTAGAAGGAAACACATCCCATGTTTTGCCCATACTCTGAATTTGGTGGCTGAAGGCACAATGATATGTATTGAGTGGAGAAACATTGTTTCTAAAGTAAAATCAATAGTGACTTGGTTTAAACAGAGTTGCATTGCTAGTGATGAATTACGTAAAGCTACTGCTGCGGCTACAGGAGTCTTCTGCTGGAGCAGCTGAGTAAAATTAATACAAAGCGTGGATACTCGCTGGAACAGTACATATTATATGTTACAAAGATTTCTAGAACTCCGTAGTGTCATAAATGATATTCTCTTCCGCCACCCTAGAGCACCTGCAATGCTGAGTGCATCGGAAATATCTACTGTATCGTCTGTCATCATGGTATTGCGACCCTTAGAAGCGGCTACAAAAGAAATTTCAGGTGATAAATACTGCACATAGTAAAATTATTCCCTTAGTTCGTTGCATGCCCTCTAAAATAACTTCAGCTTTATAGAAGATCCCATAGTGAAAGAGGTGCAGAAACTTGCTATTATGAAATAAATAAAGAATGGGTTCAATAGAACATGTGAATGCTCTGGCTATCGCAAGTATTTTAAAACCACGGTTTAAAAGAATGCATTTCAATGATCATATAGCTGTTCGAATGCTGTTACAAAATTAAAGATTTAATGAAGAAGAATTTGCATAGCAATGAAGAACCTGAGTCCGATTCTGACAAGTCCGATAAAAATGAAGAGGCCTTTTCATTATGGACTGATCACCATAAGTTAGTGCATCGTAACTGGAAATTAACAAATCTGAAGACGTTTTGTCTGACGAACTTTCCGTTTATCTCCGAACTCCTGTTGGAAAACTTAAAGAAAATCCGTTAGAAATTTGGAGAGATTACAAAATACAATTCCCGAAGCTGTACAAAGACAGCTTTTAAGTATTTAACAATAGTTGGCACGTCAGTCCCTTCAGAAAGACTTTTTTCACAGGCAGGGCTAGTTATGACTGAACAAAGAAACCGGCTGAAGGGGAAGAGATTAAGCAAACTTTTGTTTTTACATAGCATTGACAAAAAATATTGGAATATGTAAAAAAAATGTGTTGTCTCGGTGATTTTTAATTTTAATACATATATTTCCTGATTAATACATATTTTTGTTTTAATTAATGCCTAACCTAAAACAATCGATATATAAGAAACATCGATGTATTTCCCAATACATCGTATTACCATCGATGTGACCGATCGATGCATCACATCGAAAAAAACATCGATGTATATTTTAAACGTCCATCCCTACAACAACTAAAAATATTTCTCTTAGGGCTTGAGTTAGAAGAACCTTAATGGGTCCCCTTCGGATTTTCTTTATTATGCCTCATAGGTCTCAAATAAAAAATCTAGTCGGGACGGGCTGCTTGGGTCCCGAAGGTTCGCCGAAGAAATCCAATAAGGGCCTAATCAGAAAATCCCACAGTGAAAATAAAATCTTTAGTAATTTTGGCCAGGGGTTCTGAATGGGATTTCAGTGGAAACCCCAATTTGAAAATGTATTTTCTTTTATTTTTAAACACAGCAATGAGATGAAGAAGCAGTCCTTATGATTCTAAAGATTTATGCCAATATCCTCTTAAACTAGAAAGACGGGAGCAGTCATTTGACTGCAATTTGAATTTAATTTTTGAATAACTCAAAAACCACTTGACTTAATGTACTGAAACTTTGTGACTTTTATTAATATTGCTAGTTAAATGAAACTATGTATGAAAATAACTCACATCTCTTTTGTTTATTATTTAAAATCTTGATATACCGACAAAGACGGCGGCAGTCATTTGACGGCTGGTATCCGATAAGTGTTTATTTGTAATATGAGAAGGTAGACTACAAAACAGTGTACGCTTATCCATTGTTTGTAGTATGCTAGTCAAATGAACCAGTATAGTTTCGACTGCCAGCGAATTTTGTCGAAATTATTGTGATTCTTGAAAAATGTCTCGAAGTCTTCAAAATAAAGGAATACTTTCATTATTGCAAAATATTCGTGAAGATGAATCGGATTGTGGCTCTGAAAGTGGAGAACGCGATAGTGAAGATGATAATACAGTACCACCTATCAGTTCGAGTTCCTCTATGGAAGAAAGTGACCTGGAAGACCAGATACCTCTAGCAACTTTACGAAACGTTGATTTGAGATCGAGTTCTCGCAGCCGTGGTCGCAGCCGTGCTCGTGGTCGAGGCCGTGGTAGGACTCATAGTTCGGAAGATTCTGAATTCCAAGATCTTATCACTTCTATAGACGGTACGTCATGGACACCTCAAATGGGATATACTGAAAGTGGTCGTTGAGCACGGCACAATATAATAACCGAGCAAGCAGGGCCTACCTCATATGCTCGAAGAAATTTTACGGACATTTGTCAGACTCATGAGGCTTTTGATTGATGAATCTATATTGAGACATATTCAGAAATGTACTCTAGAAGAAGCTAACCGGCAACTAGGACACAACAACTGGATACTAACTTTGGAACAACTGGAAAGTTTTATCGCTATATGTTATGCTCGAGGTGCATACGGAGCAAAAATATTCCAGTAAATGAGTTGTGAGTAAAACATGGGAATACATTTTCTTCAAAGTTAATCCTCGTGACAGATTCAAAGAAATAATGAAGTTTTGCGATTTGATCACATATCTGAGAGAAGTTTACGACTTCAACAAGACAAATTTGCACTAATATCAGACGTTTAGAAGAAATTCATTGAGAACTGCTTATCTTGCTACAAGCCAGGAGAAAACGTTACAGTAGACGAACAACTGTTTTATACTAAGGTTAGATGCAGGTTTCTTCAATACATTGCTAACAAGCCTGACAAGTTTGGAATAAAATTTTGGGTTTGTGTTGATATAGATTCAAAGTTTGTGCTCAATGGCTTTCCTTACTTAGGAAAGGACGAAAGCAGGCTACAGAACCAAAGCCTCGGTAAATCCGTAGTAATGCGTTTAGTGGAACCTTTTGCAAATGCTGGTCGAAATGTAACCACTGATAACTTTTTTACATCGTTGAGCTTGGTGAATAACTTGCTAGCAAAACGCACAACCATTGTAGGAACTTTGAACAGGGCACGACTAGAGGTCCGCCTTCCGTCAAATCACTTCATATGATTTTGTTTGAAACAAAATTCTGAATGTAATACATGTACCCTACAATTTATCAAGGAAAACGAAACAAGAACGTTTTATTGCTCAGCACGTTACATGAAAATGTTGATATAGATGCTAATCATCCTAAGAAAAACCAGAAACTGTGATTTTTACAATGAAGAAAGCCAAAACAACAAAGAAAGCCAACCTTAGGCCAAATAATAGAACTGTTTTACCTTACGACCAATGGCCTACGCCTTAGCCTTTACTAGCAACTAATAGATAAATTCAGGTACATAGAGATAGAATGGCCGAAGTTGCCAAATCAGTATCCAGGTTAAAAGGAGCAAATCGTGACCCACTTTTACAGACCTACAATATCAATTCAACTCTCACAGAATCCTTCATGACGACTTAATTTTACAAACAAAGGAGGCTTTACAACATTATCACGACAATGCCTATGCCAGAAGGCTTTGGACATTAAAAAGAAATGAAACTGGAAGTTAAGTTCATGAAACTACAAATTGGATTTTCGAAACATTATTTCAATAAATCTGAGCTGTTGCTACTACTAGCCATATGTATATATCAAAAATTATCCAGGCGCGAATCGTCGTGGAAGCTTACGAAATAACTTCATAATTCATAAATGACTCTACCTGCAACTTTTTCTCACGATGTTCCAAAATAGTTGCTGATCTGAGGGTGGAGGTGTTACGTAATATGATTCATAACGTCACGTTCACACGGCGTCGAGTGTTTCTCTACCGAATCGGTTTTTTGCAGGATTCGGTTTAGTGGCATAAGTATTTCAATGAAGGAGTTCACACATGCATTCGGTTTCAAGACACGACAAAAAAGCCGAATCTTGCTGAAGTTGACATCCGATTTTGCGACTACAAACCGATCCGGCGATACTGCAAAATGCAGATCCGATACAGTGGTATAGGGCATTCAATACATGCGTTCATACGATACACGCAGGGGTAGATTCGGTTTTTTGTCGGATCTTGAAACCGAATGCGTCGCACAAGCTGGGAAGGAGGGGTAGGCGGGAGGGACACACTGCACGTGCGCTTGCAGTCGCCAGTTCTTTTCGCCCGCTTTGACTGACCGCTCGCTATGACGACGAAAATATAAACGTTGAAAATTTAATTTCTCTTGTCCAAAATCGGCCAGTTTTATGGGACAAAACTCTCGAAATATACAAGAATAAAACTTGAGAACTGCTGGCTGGCGAAAATATGTATAAATTTGAATGAAGATTTTGAAGAAATGGAGGAGAAAAACAGGCAGGTAAGTTTGTAATTTTAAAGTAAAAAGTTAAACAGGTTAAGTATTTGTACATTAGCAGTGTGTTACAAAATTAACGTTAGATTGATTCGTCTTGCCAAGGCACAGCTCCTGCTGTAGAAATAAAATAATTTGTGAATTCAGATCGTATAACATTAGCACATCGTCCACCTCGTGTACTATTTTGTTCATTGGCTGCATCTGTGAACACGTTAACCACTGATGATACATTGCTTGTTGTTTCTATGTTCGACTGTACACCTTCCATATCTATTATAAAATTATGAAGTACAGTGCAAGCCTTTACAATCGATATTGCTGTGCTGGTATCAACATCCAGTGGACGATGAAATATTCGCCACTTGTTAGCTAATATCCCAAAGGCGCACTCAACATAGCGTCGAGCTCTGGTTAATCTGTAGTTATATATTCTTTTGTTTCTATCCAAATGGTTTCCGCCGTAAGGTCTCATCAAATGTTGATGCAAGCCAAAACCTTCATCGCCTAATACTACAAACGGAATCGATAAATCGCAAATCACCATCTATTAGTTTTTTCCAAAAAGTACACTCCTTGAATATTGTCGAATCGCATTCTTTTCCATACGAGCCCACACAGATGTATGTAAATTTATAATATGAATCAACCACTGCTAATAATACGATGGAAAAGAAATCTTTGTAATTCATAAACATGGAACCACTGTTGTTTGGCTTTTTTATCCTAATATGTTTACCGTCCACTGCACCAATGCAATGGGGAAAGTTTGCTCTAGTATTAAATCCATTGGCGATATATTCCCAGTCAGATATTGTGTTGGGTAATGTCATAAACTCCCCATGCAAATTGTTCCAAATAGCATTCGTTACTTCCTTAATAATGTTACTGATCGTAGACACTCCGACTCGGTAGGCGTAATGTAAATCCTTGTATGAACACCCAGAAGCCATATATCTGCAAGTAAATTTAATTATATTTTTCAGCTAAATCGATCGTAAAGAAGTGGACTAATATTAGAGACAGCTGGATGAGGAGTATTAATGAGAAAAGAAATCAAAAATCAGGATCGTCTGCGACATGTCCGAGAGCCTACGTTTATCATCGTCAAATGTTGTTCTTAAAAAATTGTGTCGCCAGCTGACACATGATAGATGCAACTATTGTTACACAAACCCAGCAGACGATAGTACAGCCGCTACAGTTACATCAGATGTTACCCATGACAGTGCAATGGCTCTAGACAATTTATTCGGTGAAGATGTCGCAAATAATCAAGATGCTACAGATGAAAGTCAACAAGAAAGTAATAATGAAAATTTAGTAGGTGGTTCGAAAAGAAAAAAGCAGACCATCGAGGCAGAATTTAAACGTGTTTGATAAGAAAATGAGTGAGTTTATAGATTATCAAATGGAATGCAAGAAGAAAGAAGAAATGAAAGAAGACCGTAATTTGTTTTTCTTTAAAAGTCTACTTCCATCATTGGCAACGCTAAACGATAATCAAACATTAGAATTTCAATCAGGCGTCTTAAATTTATTGCAAAATATAAAGAACCGAAATGAATGGTCTCCTGCACACTCATCAACATACAACTATCAACCAAATGTGGCACAATCACAAGGCTATTTTACATCGCAGTACCAAGCATCACCAGAGTCTCAAAGTATTCAATCGAATGCTTCTGATTTACCAGACTTTCATAATATGTAGTTGGGAAACTTCAAACTGTGTACCTACCAAGCGATTGTCTATAATATCTTAATCATATTTTCAATAAATAATTTAATTATAATAAAATACAGTATTTCAATCTTACCTTATACATATCGCTAATTTTTCTTCTGGTCTAATGCTTTTCCTCATATTTGTATCACGCTTTTCAAATCTTTTCCACTTTTTCAAAAGATTATCAAATGTAGGTATAGTCATTCTAAAGTAGTTAAAAAATTTTTGTGGATCATTTCTTAACTGCTGCATTAGAGTTGTAAAGGCACCAACTGTTGATCTTCTTTGTACTATTGGGTTTAACCACAATCTTTTTCTACGACGCTGACGGCGATAATACCAGTATAGTATAGCAAGACTGTTCACGTCCATCGCTTCCAAATCAACGTGAGGAACTGTGCGCGCTCTTGCTAATAAAAGCCGGATGGTGAGTTCACACGAGATCCCGATACGAGGCCGTCGGATACGGCCAAGCAAGATGTGCTGTGTGAATACAACATTCGGTTTTTCCAGATCCGATGAAAATAAGATTCGGCAAATCGTGTCTCCGTGTGAACGTACCGTAAGTGGGTTAAACGAGCCGAACCTAGCATTGCGACAGTGCGAGACTCAACTCAGTAGAAATCGCGCGCTGACACCGTTAGATAAGGTCATACGAAAAGAGTATACACTGTAATGTCACCGATTCTTCGGCACGAGGCGCAATTCAGCTGAATTCGGGTCTTAAGGTCATCGTTAGAGTTCTAGCAAACGGGCATTCCTTAACGATTTCATTGTACAAAAAGGCAGTGTAATTGTATGCAATGCATTCGTTATCTTGCATCGATACGAGTCACTTTGAAATGTTGAATCGGTTTACTTCCTTCAATAACATAATGTTCTCTGACGTAGCTCATTTCCATCTTAACGGCCATGTTAATAAACAAAATTGCCGCTATTGGAGCCCCATCAATCCAAAACTTAAGCATCAGAAGCCCTTACATAGTCCGAAAGTGACTGTTTGGGCCGCTATGTCAGCCCATGGTATCCTAGGGCCTTACTTCTTTGAGGATGGCGGAGGGCGCGCAGTTACTGTTACGTCGGAGCGATATGTGACTACGATCGAAGAGTTTTTCATACCAGGATTGCAAAACTTTTCAGGCTTTAATGCCAGGACGTGGTTTCAACAGGATGGGGCAACTTCTCACACCTCTAACACTGCTATGCCCGTTATCCGTCAACTTTTTCCTGGCAAAGTGATCTCTAAGAGAGGGGACATTTCCTGGCCTCCACGTAGTCCAGATCTGACCCCGATGGATTTTTTTTGTGGGGCTACTTTAAGGCTAAAGTATACGGCACAAACCCGCAGTCAATTGAGGCCCTAAAAGAAAACATCCGCAGAGAAACGACAAGCATTTCAGCAGTGACGTGCCGCGCAGTCATCGACAATTTTAGACGTCGTTTGCAAAAGTGCCGTGATCGCAACGGATTACATTTAGAAGATGTTAATTTTAAAAAATAATACCCGTTTTTAAGCTTTTTTTGGAAATAAAAATTTAATTCATAATGTAATTAGTTTTATTTTAATATTTCATTTTTTCATATCAAAGGACTTATGGGCCACCCTGTATAAAACGCTAGGCTATGCTAAGTGACGATTCATCTGAAAAATATTTAATTACCCTTCAAAAGGTATGTCCTACCAGATGGTCTTCTAGGAACGATGCTTTATTTTAGCAGTAAAGAATTTTTTTTACTAATCATGAAAACTTTGTACCAACTAAATTTAATTTCAAATAAAAAAGATGAACGTGAAGAATGTAAAACTATAATCAATATTTTAGAGAGATTTGATTTCTTAGTAATCGTTACATTTTTTTCTTCACTATTTGAAATTATTAATCCTGTTAAATAGACTGTGCCAATTAAGAAATCAGAATTCATTTAATAGTTTGCTAAATGAATCCAAAGATTTAGCAAAAGAATGGGGAATAACAACTGTTTTTAAAAACAGTAGGCGAAAGATAACGAAGCGTTTTTTTGATTAGTTATCACAAGATGAGAGAATTTCCGACCCGGAATCCTATTTCAAAGTCAATGTATACTATTGCTGCTTAGATATATTAATTTCTCAAACTAAAGAAAGATTTCAGAACCTTTGCAACCTGAGTAGTATATTCGAAATATTACAACCGGAGAACCTCTTATCTTCTTTAAGCGAAGAGATATTAAACGCTTCCGGATAACTGTCTGCTAAATACAGTAAGTACATCTAACTTAATCTTTGTGACCAATTAAACGCTCTAAAAACATGCTTAAATTCTGAAATTAAAAAAATGTATTCCATTAAAGAACTCATTGAATTATTGCTAGTAAAATTCAATAGTCTTGCATCCAGTTTTCCCGAGGTAATCACAGCATTCTTTTTATTCTTGACCCTTCCAGTTACAACCGCAACGGCAGAAAGAAGTTTTTAAAAATTAAAACTACTAAAAAATTACTTCGATGGGACAAAAACGGGTGTCAGACATCTCACTATTGTCCATAGAGGCAGAAACTTTAGAAAAACTAAAATCATCATCAGCTATAAATGATTCAATAAATCAGTTTGCTGAAAAAAAGGCAAGGAGAGTGAATATTTAAAATTCGATTTTTATTTGTAAAATGGGTGAATTGTGTGATAAATAAATATTTCTTCTCACAATATTTTTTTTCTTTTGTGAAAAATCTTTACCTCCATACAAGGGCCTCCAAAAAAAAATGTATACGGGGCCCCGAAAAGGCACGCTACGCCACTGCTCTTATAGCTTGAAGCGTGGTAGAATATTGGAAGATGAAGTTAGGAAAACAGTAAGTGCAAAACTAGAAAAAAAAATTAAAAAGTGTGGATTAATGCTTTCCAAAAACTACCCTATGATAGCAGGATCACCTGATGGGATCTGTGAAGACAGTATTATCGAAATTAAGTGTCCGGTGAGTACTAAAACGTTAAAAAATTATATATCCAATGGTAAACCAACACCTAAGTTTTATGTGCAGATGCAGCTCCAAATGTCTAACAGTTATTTTGAAATTCTCTTATTTGTATGCTTATAAATAACATTAAACAATAGATGTTTTAGTTTCTAAAAATTTGGAATTATGTGTCAAAATTGAAAACCCCCTGATGGATAGGGGAGTATTAGGTGAGGCCTAGTCCAGCAGTGGACTATCATAGGCTGATGTTGATGATGATGATGATTGAAAACGAAAATAAACAGCTTCATGAACCAGCATGATAAATTCACTTCCATTTACAGAACCTGGGTAACAATAAGTAAAAGAAATATTTTACACTGAACACTTGGGATATCCACGGTAAACAAATTTTGAATATGTGTAAGAATTATTAAAAAAGTATGAAATACCGCATTGAAATTATTAATTGAAGAGCCAAATTTTATTTCCTTTAAAGGAAAATGTCATGAACACAGTGGCAGATACCAAATGTGAGTCACAACTAAATAAATTCTTCTGAAATGCATACTAAAGCTTGAATGTTTTGAACATCATTGAGGAAGGAGGACATAAGCATATTTCATGTATTACTAATGCATGAGCTGAAAATAACAATTATTTCTCCTACAAATGCTTCCAGATCAAAACAACAACTTACCAAATATTGTGACATTATGTCCTTATTGAGATGTATTTGAACAATGTTGCATATGATGATTTTAGCCACCAGTCCTGTAGAACCACTAAAGATAACTTTTGCACCACACAGAAAGAATAACAGATTCTTAAAACCACCTTTTTTTTCAATAACAATCAAAAATATTTTACACCATTAATAACAACATAAAGGCGCTTTTCAAATATATATTGATCCTCAAAATATGATTTAACAAGCTCTTTTATCTTTTAAAAGCACAAATAAATTATATAACTTTATTTTTAATATGACCAAACAATTCCTTTTCATCACATGAAATTTAAATTGTTTGTACCAATGCATTATATAGATACACTAAATGGAAAAAGATGGATCAAGCTTCAATTGTAATTCCTTTTCTTATTCCATACAGTACTCCAATTATGAACACCTTACATACTGTTCTTGTCATTTATCATTTTCTCGGCAACCAAGATTGCTGTCAGTCATGGACAAAATAAAAAACTTTAAAACAGTATTATCTCCAGTTCATTCTACATTTTTTTCAAAACCATTACACAAACAAAATAACTATTGAATTTTTAAAGAAGCTTTTGTTAAAATGAACAAAAATAGAATGAATGACCAGTTTATGAATATCTTCACCATATAATGGGAGGCAAATAACATAAATTAATACAGTTAACTGCACGGAAAAGGATACAAGGAAAAAGAAAACCGGAAAGAAATACATCTTGGCTTAATAATATCTGCCATTTGTATGAAAAAGATCACACATTACATATTTTGAGCAGCTGTGAAAAGTATTCAATTAGCCATGATTGTTGATTGGCAACCTGCGACAGGAGATGGCACTCAAAGATCATTACAATTTTTTGAATATTTTAGTTTTGAATTATTTATGTCTAGTATAGTGTGACCAAACAAAAATCCTTTATAGAATACAATAAATAATTTGAAGACCAGCAATACTCAATAAGAAATAATTTAGGCGATTTATGTAATTGTGCATTTATTTCAGACTCCGGAGAAGGCATATAACTAGTCAATTGGGAGAGCAGTACAACACAGAACATACTGGAAATTAGCCAGAACAAGAAAGAGGAAACCAGATACAACATTATGTAAACGAAAATGGCCATAATTACAGCAGACGCAAGCAAAACTTAATATTTCAAGGGCACAAACACATAAGTAACCATTAATTAGACCCAACCGACCATAAATAGTAAATTTAAATATATGCACATAGTGGTATTAATTTATTTTGGGAATGCCAAAAACTAAACATAACATGAGGAAAAACCACGTGACTCGTAAACTGGAATTAATAACTTAAGCTGCGCTTAAAAGAGCTGACAAAAACATCGGAGACGTTGGTCAAATTCAAATTTTTATATACAATATAGAAAATTTACACTTACTTATTGATTGACAAAACGCTACCCCAATGCGGATGGATGCCTCTGATCGGAGCAGAACTGTATACGAACTGACATTTAACCTTATTCATTATTTTAGCTGCAGCGACCATCTTAATCAACAACTGCTACTCGAGTTAAATAAGGTAGTTCAAAAATATTTTTTACATATCAGTTAATCATACCTTTAATCTAACGTCCTGAACAGAAAGGCTTGTTATAAAACAAGGACGAAACTAAGATA